>LR812536.1:1178952-1258952 GCA_903798195.1 Danio kyathit
TGTGGCGTTGACACCATGCTCAATTGGTACTAATGAGCCCAAAGTGTGCCAAGAAAATCTCCCCCACACCATTACACCACCACCACCAGCCTGAACCGCTGATACAAGGCAGGATGATCCATGCTTTCATGTTGTTGAGGCCAAATTCTGAGCCGACCATCCGAATGTGGCAGCAGAAATGGAGACTCATCAGACCAGGCAACGTTTCTCCAATCTTCTATTGTCCAGTTTTGGTGAGCCTGTGTGAATTGTAGCCTCAGTTTCCTGTTCTTAGCTGACAGGAGTGGCACCCGGTGTGGTCTTCTGCTGCTGTAGCCCATCCGCCTCAAGGTTGGACGTGTTGTGTGTTCAGAGATGCTCTTCTGCAGACCTCGGTTGTAACGAGTGCTTATTTGAGTTACTGTTGCCTTTTTATCAGCTGGAACCAGTCTGGCCATTCTCCTCTGACCTCTGGCATCAACAAGGCATTTGCGCCCACAGAACTGCCGCTCACTGGATATTTCCTCTTTGTCGGACCATTCTCTGTAAACCCTAGAGATGGTTGTGCGTGAAAATCCCAGTAGATCAGCAGTTTCTGAAATACTCAGAGCAGCCCGTCTGGCACCAACAACCATGCCACATTCAAAGTCACTTAAATCCCCTTTCTTCCCCATTCTGATGCTCGCTTTGAACTGCAGCAGATCGTCTTCACCATGTCTACATGCCTAAATGCATTGAGCTGCTGCCATGTGATTGGCTGGATTGAAACTTGTGTTAATGAGCAATAAGACAGGTGTACCTAATAAAATGGCCGGTGAGCATATAGAGGAAATAATGTGAGAATTTTATTTTCTTTGATAAACATTACAGGAAGAATCTGAATCAGAATTAAAATTTCATTGTAACTGTAAATACCGTACCTGTGCATGCGTGTGTGTGTGTGTTGCAGAAAGCACTGGTGCTGCAGGCAGTGCAGAAGGATCAGGACGGCGATCGTTCGGCTGCGTTGTCTTTCTACTGTAGTGCACTTGAACACTTCGTTCCCGCCATTCACTGTAAGACTTGAAAAAAGAAAATAAAATCTTCATTTCTGCTGAAGGTACCTGTAGAGCCGTGAAATCACTCATGATCTCTATTTCTACATTACAGATGAAACCGACAGACAGAGGAAAGAAGCGCTCAGACAAAAGGTGAAATCCTGCCATTTACTCTAATGTGTACAGTATGAGGGTGATTCTAGAATTTCGGCTACATTTCATGTCTCCAAAATAAACCTCCTATTATTACTAATAACACAAATTATCTCTTAAAATTATGTTTGTATGTGTGTTTAGAGACTTTTTTATGTTAAAAAATATCTTAAAGACTCCTACTGTAGCTATTTTTGACAGTCTCTGCCTCCTGAAAACATACATTCAGCATCAAATAAATAATACGAATGGAAAAATGCATGAAATGTACCACAGTTCTGAGTCACACTGCAAAAAATGCTTTTCTCACTTAGATTTTTTATCTTGTTTCTAGTCCAAATGTCAAAAACTCTTAAATCAAGAAGCATTTTCTAGAAAAGCAAAACATCTTGTCTTGTTTTAAGAAATAATATGCCAATATTAAGTGAGTTTTTCATTAAAACAAGCAAAATAATCTTGTTTTTCCTTTTGACATAAGATTATTTCTGCCCATTGGCAGATTATTTTGCTTGTTTTAATGAAAAACTCACTTAATATTGGCATATTATTTCTTAAAACAAGACTAAATGTTTTGCTTTTCTAGAAAATGCTTCTTGATTTAAGAGTTTTTAGACATTTGAACTAGAAACAAGATAAAAAATCTAAGTAAGAAAAGCATTTTTTGCAGTGCATTTATGAACATATCACAGTCAAATTGCTTCATTTGGTTCATTTGAAGTGATATAATGACACATTAAGGATAAGAAAACAATTGCCTATTTAATAACATGACTAATCTAAAGTCATTTTGCAGATAATGAAATAAAGCATGATAATTCCTTCATAAATCATTAAAAACATGTTAACAAGCTTTATTATTGTTGTAAAATTGTTTTTGTTGCATTTAATGATGCTTCTTTCATCATTTTAGTGTCCGTAAGTCATCTTTTTTGTCTTGTTTTTCAGTTCAAACATCCAAAAATTCTTGAATGAAGATTAATTTGATGTAGATGCCAAATGACTTTAGTCCTGTTTTCTAAGATTTATTAGCATTAATCTTCATTCAAGAATTTTTGCATTGAAGCACAAGACAAAAAAGAGGAAAAAACAGGACTGGGACACTAAAATGATAAAAGGAGGATAAAAAATGACTTCATGTTGATTAATTTTACAGAAAGCGAGACTATTTAAAGTCTTTTTGCATGTTAAATTAATCTTAGTTTAGCAATGTTTACATGTTTGAACTGGAAAATGAGACAAACAAAGAGAAAATAAAACAATATGTGGACACTTAAATGATAAAAGGAGCATCATTAAATACAAAAATGACTTCATGCTGATCAATCTTCCAGAAAACAGGACTAAAGTCATTTGGCATCTACATTAAATGAATCTTCATTCAAGAATTTTTGCATGTTTGAGCTGAAAAACAAGACAAAAAAGATGACTTAAGGACACTAAAATGATAAAAGAAGCATCATTAAATGCAACAAAAACAATTTTACAACAAAAAATAAAGCTTGTTAACATGTTTTTAATGATTTATGAAGGAATTATCATGCTTTGTTTCATTATTTCATCTTCATTTACAAGTAGCAGGGTATTTATAGCTACCGTATACTTCTGTTTATTCACAGCCCGTTTCTTTGTGCCCCCTGGTGGCATTGTTGCAAACTGCGGTTACACCTAAAAGCATTTTCTTAATCGCTTAGTCCTGCTGCGGCGGTAATGGTCATATTGAATTGTCAACCACTGTACGCTGGGTTCACAACAAATGTGAAACATCACTAGCATCACTAGCCCTGGTTTACTCACAGGATGTTTTTTATCCTCACGCCCATTTTTGTGCTCAATATTTTCAAATTGCATGAAAGACGTGCTTGATGCAAATTTTGGGCAAACACGTTGCACATTCCGTGTTATTTGCACCATGTGGTAAATATTTGCCACCATCTGCACATTTGCATTGACTTTCTAAATAACTTACTTGCACATTAGGGCTCGACGATGTTGACAAATTTGGCATCGTACAATGTCTAATGTGAAACATCGCGATGGACGATGGCATCGTCGTCGTAGGCGGCGGTGAATTAATTATTTATGAATAATTAATTAATTCATAATGAATTAATTAGGTGGCGCAGTGGGTAGCACCTTCGCCTCACAGCAAGAAGGTCGCTGGTTCAAGCCTCGGCTGGGTCAGTTGGCATTTCTGTGTGGAGTTTGCATGTTCTTCCTGTGTTGGCGTGAGTTTCCTCCGGGTGCTCCGTAATCTGCCCTATTAGATGATTACGGACACACTATAAATAACCAGAGATTTCACTCCAGTTATCTTCGTCTCGAAGTTCCCCACCCTTCCACCCCTACTTCCACCCTTTCCTACAGGGCGACACGGCGGCCCAGTGACTAGCACTGTTGCCTCACAGCAAGAATGCCGCCAGTTCAACCTCCCATTGAGCCGGTTAGCGTTTCTGTGCGGAGTTTGCATGTTCTCCCCGTGTTCGCGTGGGTTTCCCCCGGGTTCCCCGGTTTCCTCCCACCGTCCAAAAACATACACCATAGCCAATCGACTAAACCAAATTATTGCCTAAGACAACCTTAGTTTACACTTTTCACACGGCGATAAGCGGGGGAGTTCTCGAGACCTTCCTGAGCTCGAACTTCCCTCTCGCCCTTCTAACGGGAGGGAGCCCCGGGCTCGAGGATATACGAGCTCAGGGCTCTCTCCCGGGACAGCATGTCAGTTACGCTTTATTGATCATCAGCTAAGTGTGAACTCTTGAAAATGCCATTTTAAACCAAGGCGTATAAGTGTAAACGGGGCCTGAGTGTGTGTTTTTCGTGAGCGGGGCGAAGGATCGCAATGCTAGCTCAGCATCGTGATGTCTATCTTCTATTGAACTAACCCTATTGCACATAATTTTGCATTTGTTGTGAATCCAGCATCATGTTCAGTCTGAAGAAACGCTCGTCTTTCTCAGGTGAATCAATACGTCTGTCGTGCTGAAGAACTCAAAGCTCTGGTCAGATCAGACAACAAGATCAGCTTTGAAGAGGCCAGATCAACCAGGAACATTTTAACAGGTACCCAGTGCTGCATTATTCAGATAAAGCAGGTTAAATGAACTGATTTATGACCATCAGCTGTTTGGACTTTGGCAGAAATGTCCAGAGATCAGCCTCGGTTACTGGCTGCACTGGAAGTGGCGTCTACTGCTGTTGCCCGGGTAACCCTTATATGCTCATTTGCATACACATCAGGTGAGCTGCAGTGTTGCAAGATGGGTGATGTAGTTTTGTTGGGATCTGTGTGCAGGAGGAGAGCGGCGCGGAGGACTACGACACGCTGGATTTATACCAGCAGAGTCTGGGTGAAATGCTGCTCGCACTAGCAGGTAAAATGACAACAATCCAGCATAACATGGTAACCACTTAGCAACAGAATTGAAATCATACATAATACTCTAGCAGCTGCTTAGCAACAGGTGTTAAAACAATAGCAAACACTGACAACCTAGAACATTATAACAACCACTTAGCAACAGTTTTGAAATCATCTATTTTACCCTAGCAACTGCTTAAAAACCGTGTAAAACGTTAGCACTTAGTTACAACGTTGAACATCATAACCGCTTAGCAACAGCCTCAAAATCAACCATCATACCCTAGCAACTGCTTAGCAACAGGTGTAAAACAATAGCAAACACTTAGAACCTTGAACATCATAACAACCACTTAGCAACAGCCTCAAATTCATGCATAATACCCTAGCAACTACTTAGCAACAGGTGTTAAAACGATAGCAAACACTTAGTTACAACCTAGAACATCATAACAACCACTTAGCAACAGTTTTGAAATCATCTATTTTACCCTAGCAACTGCTTAAAAACCGTGTAAAACGTTAGCACTTAGTTACAACCTTGAACATCATAACCACTAAGCAACAGCCTCAAAATCAATCATCATACCCTAGCAACTGCTTAGCAACAGGTGTAAAACAATAGCAAACACTTGGAGCCTTGAACATCATAACAACCACTTAGCAACAGCCTCAAATTCATGCATAATACCCTAGCATCTGCTTAGCAACAGGTGTTAAAACAATACCAAACACTTAGTTACATCCTAGAACATCATAACAACCACTTAGCAACAGCCTCAAAACAATCCATAATATGCACATACACGACTATCAACAGCTCAACACATGTGTTTTGGTGTTTCGTGACCCTTTAAAATGGCGGCCGCGTGAAATAAGCGTATAGCATACACTTAGTTACAACCTAGAAAACCATAGCAACATTATGCAAATACGTTGTTAATGCACATTTTGAATATTTATGCACATCATGGCATTAGAATTAAGCTATCTTTAATGCAATATTACAAAATGCACATAAAATAGGTGGACGGAAACAGAGTGACATTTCTCCAGAAAACGTAAGGAGTCTGCTTCTTCATAATAATCTCATCAGCGGAGGGAAGTCATGCATCCAGATGTGGCGATGAGTGTGTGCCAGGTCAGCGTGTGTGGTACATCTGGATCTCATTGAGAGCAGCTCTCTTCATTTCTCAGTGTTATTAAATACTGCAACAAATGAAAACTGTTATCTCTTAAAGCACTGAAGGCTTGAGTCCACCGCCCCGAGCCCCTCTCTCAGCCCGGACCACCCCTCGCTTCTGCAGCCGCAGCCAGAACTGCTGGAGTCCTGTTTCACTGACGTTTCTGTTGGCTGCTGTTGATCTGTTACTGCGCTAATGCCAGCACCAGCCTAATCAAAACACAGCCGCGGGCCGCTTTAGGACTCAGTGTGTGGCGCTCTTGGTTAAAACGGTTAGCATCAATAAGAAATACTGTACGGTATTTTTAATACATAGCATACTAGTTAAGAAATGCCAAAAAACAAGTTACACTAGATAACACCCTAGCAACTGCATAGCAACAAGCTAAACCCTCCTTAACTACTGTACCTTAGGAACTGAATAGCAACTTGTTAAAACCCCATTCAGATAAACATGACCACCCCTTACCAACATGTTAAACCATGGCAGAGACATAGGAAAATGTTAACTAACTCAGAAACCATGGCAACAGAATAAAAAAGGTCTTAAAACTCCATTCGGAAAACCATGGCAACTGCATTGCGACATGTTAAAACTCACTCAAGAAACCATGGCAACCGCATTGCGACATGTTAAAACTCACTCAGGAAACCATGGCAACTGCATTGCGACATGTTAAATCTCACTCAGGAAACCATGGCAACCGCATTGCGACATGTTAAAACTCACTCAGGAAACCATGGCAACCGCATTGCGACATGTTAAAACATGCTCAGGAAACCATGGCAACCGCATTGCGACATGTTAAAACATGCTCAGGAAACCATGGCAACCGCATTGGGACATGTTAAAACTCACTCAGGAAACCATGGCAACCGCATTGCGACATGTTAAAACTCACTCAGGAAACCATGGCAACCGCATTGCGACACGTTAAAACTCACTCAAGAAACCATGGCAACCGCATTTTGACATGTTAAAACTCACTCAGGAAACCATGGCAACTGCATTTTGACATGTTAAAACTCACTCGGGAAACCATGGCAACCACATTTTGACATGTTAAAACTCACTCAGGAAACCATGGCAACCACATTGCAACATGTTAAAACCAATCACTGTATAAAATATGGACGACGCGACAGCGCCATTTTCCATTAAACGCTGTGAAGGAAAAATCGCCTCGTGACGGGCACAAACTGTCGCAAAAGACTGCTATAGTAGCCTGCGTTTGCTGTTTTATCAACACAAATGTTTGTAATATCGTTAACAAAGGTGAGGTTTTATATAATGAAGATTTAATCACGCCAGCTCCGGGCCGCAGCGCACATTACTCGGGGGCCGAGTTCGGTTCGGATGCGGCAGCGTCGGCTCACTAATGGCCGCCACATCTGACTCGGGCCGGATGCCTATGGATTCACTGCCCGATTCTGGCCCAAGTCAATCAGGCCAGATGCGGTGGCCATTAGCAGGCCGACGCTGCCGCATCCGAGCCGGACTCGTAGGTACAGTAGACGGAGTCGGGCCGAGGGGTAAGTCTCCGGCAGGCGAGAGTCTAGCCGGAACTGGCCCGAGTGTATTTTGCTATGTGGGTGGTTAGGCGTGTATCAGCAAACTGATAAAGCCCTGACCTTACCGAATAAACAGTGTTCCACCAGATCCTGTATGTCAGAAACTCTAGTTTACTGCTGAACAACTCGTTTAATCATGGTAAAATAACACAGAAATGGAATAACAACACTTCAGTCTCCTGCCGAAGCTCCGGCGTCTGCTTTGAGAAACTGTCAATCACAGCTGTCAATCACGATGACACGCCCAGCATTAAATTACGCCCAGCATTTAACTTACTCAGGAAACCATGGCAACCGCATTGCAACATGTTAACACTTACTCAGGAAACCATGACAACCGCATTGCAACATGTTAACACTTACTCAGGAAACCATGACAACTGCACATCAATGCATTGAGAAAACCACGGCAACCACGTAGCAAAATATTAAAACCCACTTAGAAAACCATGGAAACCGCATAGCAACGTGTAAAATCACCATTCAGAAACCCATGGCATCCACATAGCAAACCTTATTCAAAAAAGCCTTAGCAACACCCTAGCAACCACCTACAACACCAGCACTGCTGTTGTGTCTGTTAGTGTGTGGCAGTGGTCTGTGTGTTTGTGAGTTGTGTCAATCAGTGGTGTGTGTGTCTGTTGGTGACATCATCAGACGTGTGTGTGTCTGTCTGTTAGTGTTGTTGTGTGTCGGTCAGTGGTGTGTGTGTGTGTTGGTGACATCATCAGTAATGTGTGTGTGTGTGTGTGTGTGTGTGTGTTTCTCCCCCAGCTGAAGCTCAGGGCCGGCGCAGAGAGCTGCTGCACAGTGAGGTGAGTGTGAGACGCAGTGTTCTCGAGTGTGTGTGTGTTTATTCTGGAGTCTCTCCATTCGTCTCTCTGACACACAGCATTATGAGCTCATGAATCGCTGTCACATGACGCCGCTCTCTCAGGGCTCACACACATCACACACACACTTTATTTCTGCACAGAAAACACATTCCAGTCTCACGCGGGCCTGCAGAGTCTCAGCTTCTTAAAGGAACACTACACTTACTGTGGGACACAGCTCTCCTACAGTTATACAGTAGAGTTTAACCACTTCACAATCCAATCTCCAGGTCTGGCGGGAGCACTATTAGCTTAGCTTAGCATAGATCATTGTATTGGATTAGACCATTAGCATCTCAATGAAATGACCAGAGATTGTATAATTTTCCCGATTTTACCCTTGTGTACTGCTCAAATGATTGACTCCCCTTTGGTGATGTTGGGGCTCTATTTGCTCCATTGACCTCCATTATAATCTCATTTACTGATTGCACAGCCATGACAGCAGATAATCCTGCATTCCTGATTGGGAAGAGGGACAATGTGTAGTTTTGACTGTTGATCAATGATTGGGTCACATGCAGGGCCGCTGCTGACCAAAAGGGTGCCCTATGCGAAATTTTACTGTGGTGCCCCCACAGAGGAACAAAAACACACAAACATATATTTAAACATGTATTTATTTATTTATTTATATGGATAAATGTGCAATTAAACACTCAAAATTATACTTAAACATTCAAATATTTACATTTTTTATACACACATACACTTATTTAACAACACACTTTACATGCCAATTTGCACATAACAGCTGCACATATTATGTTGTATATAGTAATATAGCTGTACATACACTTGTCAATTTGTATATTTGCATTCACTTTTTAAAATATTTTTATTATCTGTTTTTTAATCCTGTCTGTAATTCTTTTGCACTGTAGAAGCTCTGTCATGAAAACAAATTCCTCGTATGTGTGAACATACCTGGCAATAAAGCTCTTTCTGATTCTGATTACAAAATAATAGTTTACATTAAAGTAAACACTGACATGTCTTCTGCAGAAGCATTCCCAATTTCAAACTTTACTAAAGGTAAGGAATAAAACCCTCTCTCTACCTGTAGAGATGGACGGTCCTCAGGGCTGCATCCTGTCTCTGTGTCTGTACCTGTGCTGCTGCTGGTGCCTCTGGAGCAGTGCTGGATCAGGCCACCTCATCTTCTTTTGTGACAATTTTCAGCATTGAACCTCTATGTACAATACAGAAGAAATTAGTCATTTAGAGAAAAACTCATGACATACCATTAAAACAATGAGCTAGTCAAGCACTCTTCATAATGTGTCTAAACTAAAACTAAAATGTGGATTTAACTTGCACTATAATCTATGGTGACAAACACTGAATGACTGTCAGTATAAATCAAAGACATTTGAGGTTTTTAAGAATTAAAAAGTGTATTAAAATTAGTGTGTTTTTAAACAAAAACTTTGACATTCAGAAAAAATAATCATTAATGAATTCATGCTTTTATGTAATATTAGATTTTATATTATTGATCTTTCAGAAATTACAGAATGAGTCAGTTTTGTTATTTCATATAGTAATGTACAAAAATGAAAAACCGGCCTAAAACACACCAATCCACCGACGTAAACACTAAAGAGACTTTATTGTCATTGCAGTGATACAAGCAATAACAACAGCAGCAATAAGAAATAGACAAAACAATAAACAACTGCAAAGAATTATATAATTATATAACATAATATAATAACAATATAATAATAAATAATACATACAGTGAAAATAATTGTGCAGTGCGTGTGTATGTAGCTGGGGTGCAAACAGAATTGTAAAGTATTGCACAAGTTATTAAAAGAATTGAGTTTGTGTATTTACCAGCAACATAGGGAAGAGGGGCAAACGCGAAAAGTCATAAAACATGTCCTGTCGCAGTTTAAAGCACAATGCAGAGCCGCAAAGCAAATAAACTGAACGTAAACAACAACAAATAAGGCAGATTTGGTGCAGTTGTGGCGAAGTTTAAACGTTAGCCTCACTAGTGAACAAGCAAAAATATGCTTTCCAGATTCATGGAAGTTACCTGAAAATGATGCACGCGATTCATCTTGCACTTTTTTTCTCTTCTCGGCTCCAGACTGCTGTTGTCTTCCCGGGGATAGAGCTGCAACTTGCATCAGTTATAAATATTTGCTGCTAGCAGCCGCACAGATAGTGGACCGGACCGGACCGCGCGTACGCGTCTATGCGCGTACACGGAAAAAATTACGTCACATGTTTGTTTTTGCGCTCGTCATGAAATGAATTTTTTTAATGTATTTAACAACATATTATCAATATACATTTTATTTACACTCAGTTTATGTTAATATTATTAAATAAATGTTAATATTGGTTTTTTGAGCAACCGTCCGAGATGGTGCCCCCTTCCGGAGCTGAGGCCCTACTCAGCCTGCGTACTCTGCGTATAGGGAGCGGCGGTACTGGTCACGTGATTCGTATTTTGCACTTCCGAACTTCCGGGTACTAAGGGTACATATATACCGTGTGTGTAGATGTGGACTGATTTCACAGTGCATTGTGGGACTTTTCAGGGCACGAACAATCCAGTGCATTGGAAGACTTTTGCATATAAATCATCACTGAAAAGTGGCACAGTGGTGTCACACTGTGGCCTCACAGCAAGAAGGTCTCTGGTTTGAGTCAGTTGGTGTTTCTGTGTGGAGTTTGCATGTTCTCCCCGTGTTGGCGTGGGTTTCCTCCGGGTGCTCCGGTTTCCCCCACAGTCCAAACACATGCGCTATAGGAGAATTGATCAACTAAATTGGCCGTAGTGTATGAGTGTTTCCCAATACTGGGTTGCAGCTAAAAGGGCATCCACTGTGTAAAACATATGCTGGAATAGTTGGCGGTTCATTCTGCTGTGGTGACCCCTAAAATAGAGACTAGGCTGAAGGAAAATGAATGAATGACAGTCGAAATGGCTGACACCCTGATCAGTGCACTACCTAGTGAACAAGTGTGCTGATTGTGACGCACCCTGTTACAGCTGTCATTAACAGTGTGTCAGACTGAGGCTGTTTCTGCTGTTTCTCCTGCAGATCAAGAGTCTGATGAGTCGAGCTGAATACCTGAAGGAGCTGATCAAGGTAAAGTGTGTGTTCAGAGTCTGCTGTTCAGTGAACGCAGATCTCCTGAAGCTCAGGTGTGTGTGTTTGCAGATGCGGGACACTCAGACGGATGAATCTCTGAAGAAAGACGCCGCTGCTGAGTCTGTCAGATCCTGTACGTATAGATCACATTCACACCATTATACTGTATTCCCTGATTTATTTCAACAGGAGATCTAGTCTAGGGAGGAAAACTGCTCATGTAAACCAGTCCGAAGAGTTCAAATGTAAAAATGAATAAAAACTTAACTATTTATTTAGTGCTGTCAAACAGTTCTTGAATCTGATTGGCTGATAGCCAGGCGATATTCTGCCAGTAACAGCACTCGTCCAGCCTCTTCACCCCTGTGTATTACTTCGCCCACATACAGCAACAAGCAGAGGACACTCTACAGTTTGACAAATATTGCAGCTGTTGGCAGGGCCGGAGTGGGACTCCTTTTCAGCCCTGGAGTTTCAAGCGTTAGACCGGCCCACCTCAGTTCATGACCTACTATATTGAAATAACATAATTTCCAATTCAGTTTCTAATGCCACCATCACGTCTTTTTCAAGGACACAGCTGCTTTAGAACTTTAAATGTTTTTCATAAATATTTGAACATTAAAGCGTAGCTACATCTCCAACACTATTCTTTAAAACAGGGGTGCTCAACCCTATTCCTGGCGATCGACCTTCCTGCAGTTTTCAGTTGCAGCCCTTATCAAACACACCTGCCTGTAATTATCAAGTGCTCCTCACGTTCTAAATAATTGGTTCAGGTGTGTTTGATCAGGGTTGGAGCTGAAATCAGCTGGAAGGTCAATCGCCAGGAACAGGATTGAGCACTCCTGCTTTAAAACATCACAATGTCCTTTCCTGCAATATCTGAATATATATTCTGTGCAAAATTCTTTATAGATATCCAGTCCTTTGTAACGGTGGTCACACAACAAATACAAATAAAATATGTACACCTACACAAGTAACCCTAACAGTATTATATGTCTTAACACTAAAAGATTACTCAGATGAGGTTTGAACTCGGGTCGGCGGCGTCGTAACGCAACGTGCTGACCACTGGACCACAATGGCTGTTATCTGCAAGACTCGTTTAACCACAGTATTACTTTCTATTGACGGCTCAATCGTTTCCTCCCCTTTTTAGATTTCTGATCAAGTTATGTCAGATTTATTAATGTAGTGAATCATCTGATTTTCATTAGGCAGGTGTAATATTCATTAATATTACTTATTCGAATTCTTATATTCACTATGGTGCCGCTGTTTGGGGTCGAACGATAGTTACGTCATCATTAACCTGCAGGCTGCATTTTGCTCACAGGGCTGTGAGAAAATAAATAAAAAGAGCGGAGCTGCGGCAAAATAATGAATAAAAAGATGAGGCTATGGTCACATAAATAAATAAATGAAAAAAGTGCGACTGCTGAGAGTGCAAACAGCTAGGGACACCGGCCCTTGCGGCCAAAAAACGGACCGTCCACCAGGAATCATCCCTCTCCTCCCGATTAGCCAATCCGGGCCTGGCTGTTGGACAACATCATGTACTTTTGAGGCTTTTTAAAATGAGCATGTAGTTTAGTTTGCAGTTTATTTATGAGGATAGTGCCTATTTTAAATATTTGTAATTTCTGAGAGAGCATGTCGACAGCCATCAGCCTGTCTTTGAGCAAGGACGGTTGACGATGTTCATCCACAAGATGGCGACAGAGACCGCATAATAAGCCTTTAGAGGAGGAATAACCCAGCGTAATTTCTAACTACAGCTGATCAAATCATTATTAAACTGGTAAATGACTTTCTAAGTGGATCTCTCTCTTTTGTATGTTGTAGTGCTGCATTTATACAATAGTAATTGTAGTGTATTGAGTGAGATGGGACTCTTTGAGTTACTTTTTGGTTGGCCATCTGTTTCTAATGAGTCTTCAGTTTTCACTACTGCAGACTAGTTCAGTAATCAGAAAGAAAGAAGAAATGCCCGCATGTGTTTACCGTTTTTCCTTATCGGAAATACAACAGTGATCTGGTAGTGATTGCGCTGCTTTTTTGGGGGGTTAATTATTGTGATCTCCTGATTGCAACAGAGAAATACTGTAGACTGTAATACTGTAGGGATGCTCAAAATAACCGATTAACCGTTTACCGAAAGAGTAAGTTTGTAACTGATTATTAGTATCAGTTAAACGATTAAAAATATTATTTTAAATAAAGTTTGGCTGCATAAGGGGCCGATCACAGCGAACAGTCTTTTTGCGTTGAGAGGCGCGTTCTTTGAATGGTTTACTAACTGCCGTGAGTGTTTTGCACGCTGCTTATGCGCCCTGCACGCCTCACGTTATGCTGTTGCACTCTGTGTGCTCACAATTGAAACAAGTCAACTCTGAGTGGAAAAAGCGTGTTAGGTCAGTCGCGTCTTTTTCATTCTTTAATCAAATGAAAGCAGAGGCGGAGTTTCTGTTGAGGTGACTGCAGTGTTTGTGCTGTCAAGATGACTACGGAGAACTTTTAATGATGGACGAGAGACTTGTGGTCGCTGTTTCAAGTTATCCAGAGCTTTATGACATTACAAATCAGCACTCGCGCACAATACGGGTCAGCTGATTCAGTCGTTCCCTAATGACATACAAGAGCGCACTGCAGTTCTTTTATCTTGTCAACAAAAAGGCGGTGTGGAGCTCCTCGCGTTTTTGAAACGGAAATGCGTGTTCTGTGTGATCGGCCCCTGACGTGCAACATATTTATTAATTTGCGGGACGGTAACACATGCAACCACACGTGCCTACAACACGTTTCCCAAAGAAGCAAAATGAAAGAAGAATATTGCAGTTTAACCAGTGCTGATGCTGATCGCCTCTGTCCTAGATCTGCGTCATAAACTCAACAAATAGTTTATAGTTCTGATAATTTAGTGTACAACCAACAAACCAACCTTTTTATATATAGAAATTTACAGTTATTATTAGTTCTTATATAATCTAAATTTTTAAAATAGCCTGCATAGCATAATCTACGAATCAAACAAATCCAAATATTTTCTTGATTTTTGCATAATGATAACTCCGCACCAAACTGAGGCTTTTATTTTGTAGCTTATAAAACATGTCAATTAATGCAATATCATATGTAGACAACAAAATTGTAACATGCTATAGTAGCCTTTGCTTTTTAAGAAGTCAACATATGAGCCTTAAGGTTCCCTTCACATGCTGCGCGCGCACACATGAACGGCGAGTGAGACGGAAGAAATAAGTCATAATCATAAGACATAATCTTTAAACTAATGACTTCTATTAAAAATGTTGACAGAAGTTTTGTGATATAATAATAACAGCGGTGCATTAATTAAATGCATATTTTCCGTGGAGCGATCGATTTGAGGTAGCCTGATATTTTTATTTGACGGAAGAAAAAAACATGATTGGAATAAACAGCCTATGCCTGTTCTTAAATAAAGGATTCAGTCAGTGTTTTCATTTTGTAATCTAAATTTTTCATTTAAATGAAAAATATCCAGGGCAGGCGTATTTATTTTATTGATTTTTTTTAGTTTATTCTTTTTTCTATGCTGTTGAAAACACTGCAGGTGCGTGAAGATGCTCTGTTATGTTCTGTATGCTGCTGTTCACATGTTAAAATAAATCAGTATTTGAAAATGCAATATTTAATGTGTCAAAATAGACACGTCAATTTTTTTTTTATGAAATAATAATTTAATATTAATCTGACCAGTTAATGGTTTATATCATACCTGTCAACCCTCCCGTTTTTCCCGGGATTCTCCAGTATTTTAAAGTTCTATCCCGCTATCATCCCATAAAGGTATTTCTCCCGTATTTTCAGTCTTTCTCTGAAGGGTGGCAATAAACATTAAAGAGCAGAGCCTCCCTACGCAACCCATACTGCCAACCCATACAGCAGGGGCCGCCCTTTGCTCCTAAATGTGAGTCTGTTCTGTGCTTTTGCTTTGTTTAGGCATGAAAACACTTTAAAATAAATATAAAAACGGCAGGATTCCCTTTCCTTTTATTACAGGTGCCGTCTCCCCTTCATATGCAATCCTCAAAACAGTCATATAGCGGTGCGTGACTGTCAGCTGACGAGCTCCATAGTGATAAATAGAGGCTGATTCCCAAACAGATTCTGTACATGCGATTTGAAATGGAGCGAAAGTCTGGGTTTTGGGTGTTTAAACAGACATATACACATAATTAATAATAATAATAATATCTAAAGATGTCGATCTTGGTTTTGGGTTGGGGTTTTTTCAAACACAACTAATTTTGTCCTAAATGTGCATAAAAAGTTAGGAAAGCAATTGAATGCTTTCTTTATAATGTTAGATGGTTTTTAAAGTGACACCTGTAATTTAACGTAATTAAAAATCTTAATAAATAAGAGATTCATTCGTTGCTCTTTAATCAGAATGTGTAAGTTATACAGTGAAGAATCGTCTAATGAGATTTGATAGCTTGATTTTATTTAATTATAATAGCTATTAATTTTAATAAGCTGAACTTTGTATTTGCTGCTAATGTATACTATTTATTTTTTCTTTTGTAAATAATAATAAAACATATTACTGACCATTTAACTGTTTATTTACAACGAAACAGCTCCAAATCAACATATTTAGTAATTTGGGGATTTTTTAAGGGGGGTGGTGCCGGGGGAATCCCTAATTATGGTGGGGATATCCCTTATTTTCACATCCCAATGTTGACCGGTATGGTTAATATTCGGTTAACGAGCGGCGGTTGTCAGTTGGCCAAATTAACTGAAATGAGCATCCCTAGCAGGGAGAAATCTCTGTAGACTGATGGCATTTCATGCATTGGTTCAGCCTTACAATCTTAAAATGGGAGACAAATCAGCGGTTTTGTCATCACTTTAGACATTACGCTAGAGAATCATTCAAACACTAGCTCTACAGTGACGTTGGTGAATTAGCAGCGGTTTCTGCTGTTCTGACGTCAGCTGTAGATATGAATGAATGGTGGAAGAAAGTAGTTCCTCATACAAAAGGGTTTTAGAGACTCCCTGTGTTTGATTTTCTTTTTTATATACATGATTATGCTGTCGAACTGTTGTATAAACGCAATATCATAGGAGTAGCAGTGCCATGTGGCTGTATATCAATCACTGGTGGGACACTAAGACACTCGGACAACACACGCCTCCCACCAGTGCCGATATATAGCCACATTGCACTGCTACTCGTATGATATTGCTCATATATATATATATATATATATAAATAATTTTATATTTGAATTATGTATAATTTGCATTAGAAATCAAGAAGTTTCTCAAATGCGTGCATGCATATATAAATAATAAGAATATTACATATATTGTGTAAATGCATACAATTAATTGTGATCATTAAACAGCCCACTTTTAAGCATCAAATAAATGAATGTAAAATAACAACATTACATACTTAATATTATTTGAATATAAATGACAAAAACATTTATAAATAATACCAATAATCACTAAATAAATCATTTTGCATATGCATATATATATATATAAATATACACACACAATAAAATATTAAACATGCACACTACACATAATTAAATACAAACTTCTTCTGTTATTTAAAGCGATTAATCATTTGACAGTATAATGTTGTTAAAGCATTAAACGATTGTAAGCAAAATAAAATAGGTACTTTTAAATTCATGACAAATTATAATATTTACAAATAATACGCATAACAACAATGTAATACATATATTTTTAATTATTAAATAAATGTTTAAAAAAGGCTCACATATTCAGAAACCTGTTTATCCACACAGATACGGTCTCTGATGATGTCACTCTCTCTCTTTCAGCATGTTGTCTACAGTGAGCCCCGGGTTCTCACCATGGCAAAGGATGCAGCGTGTCACATGGCCAGAGAACTCAGCATCTGATTGGATCCTGTCAGACTGCACTGTTAAATCTGAAACAGACCTGAAAGAAGCAGATTCATGCTGTAAAACACACACACTCACACACACACACACACACACACATGGGTTTACCGCAAACCCAGCATGACAGAGGTGTGGCTTTCTCAGTGTTTACTCTGGGCTCACACACACTTCACACACACTTGAGTCTATACTTGAACACTCGCTGTTAAAAAGGGACATTTCAGCATCCACCTTCTGCCTCTGACTGTAGTGTGTGTGTGTGTGTTTCTAACGAGCTCTGATGGTGATTGTGAGATTATTTATTCTCTGTCTGATGTGAATGAAAGCACTGGTCTGGATTTCTGTCTCTCTGCCTGAATATTTTGTTGCTTTATGAATTTTTGTTGGCTGTAAAGTGTCGTTTCCTCTCCGCATTCCTATGGTAATATAATTCCTCCCTCCCGCATTCCTCTTTCCTCTCTGGAATAAATCAGCCTGCAGAAACCATCATATATTCACTCCAGCACGACAACAAAACACACCGCTGACACCTCACTTCTGTCTTATTAACACAACTAAAGGCCTTTATCATTTAAACCAATTATCCACTGGTCAGAGTTTACCCCAGATAGATGCAAACCTGATATGAACAACTGTTTATAGAACTGCGACTCTCCAAAACAAAGCATGGGAATATGAGGGATGTGATCGGTCATCGCTTGCTAAGCCTATGACCACCAAACATGAACAAACACTACAGTAATTTATAGTATAATAGTGTGTGTTTCTGAACCATACTGTAGTGAAGTACTTGAATTAATCTGCTGTGGTGTTCTACAGTTGCTAATGATTAAGTGAAGTTTATTTATAAACTAATTTCGAGAGGATCACCTGCTTATGATTGTCACGGCTGGCCTCGCATTAGCTAATGATTCACCAATCAGACGATTCCTAACTTAGTATAAATAACCAAAGCATCTTACCTTAGTCATCTTCGTCTTGAAGAATCCCTTCTTCCACCCCCTCTCCTCCCTTTTTCCTCCATAGGGCAGCACAGTGGCCCAGTGATTAGCACTGTTGCCTCACAGCAAGAATGTCTCCGGTTCGGGTCTTTACCCAGCCAGTCGACATTTCTGTGCGGAGTTCATGTTCCCCCCGTGCTCGCGTGGGTTTTCCCCGGGTTCTCCCGTTTCCTCCCACAGTCCAAACATGATACACAAGTACATCGACTAAACCAAATCAGCACCATAGGTTCTCCAGATCTACCTGAGCTCAAACTCCCCTCTCGCCCTGCAAACGGGAGGGAGCCCCAGGCTCTCTATGAGCTCAGGGCTCTCTCCCGGGACAGCATGCCAAACAAGCTTATTACCAATCATCAGCAAAGTGTGAACTCTTAAATATAAATAAATGAGCCAATACTGTAGGTTTCTACAACTATATTATACTACAATACACCACAGTAGAGCTGGAGGGTTAATTAGTAAAAGAATCAAGCAATTACAGGATAATATTTAAAGGGCACCTATGAGGAAAATCATAAAAGGTCATGTGACAATCAGGAAGAAGGCAGCATCTCATTTCTCAGAGGACGCGTTCTCTGTTCTCGTGGTCTCCTAAGTTCGTTCTTCCGATGTAACCTGGCAAGACCTGTCTTCACAAGAAGGCAAGTCCATTTTCTGCGTTCTTGAAATTGAGAAACAGCTCATACGTTTTTTTTATTTTTTCTTTCCTAAAATAGGAAATCCCAAATCCCTCCCATTGTAAGGCCGACCGCAACTTGACGTAGGAGTGCGGTTTCCCCGCCCACCGAATTGATTGACAGCCGTGTATTAACATGTCTCCGTAGTAACACATATAATCATATCAACAAGACAGGACGTGCGCAAAGCAACCGGGATTAAAAGATCTGTTCAGCTCTCTGTGATCATCAGTCATCATCAAATGTGATCAAGAATGAGTTTAACACGTGTTTAAAACAGAGCATGTGTGTAATGAATTACAGTGATTTTACCGTCTTCATCAGCACAGCCGTGTGTCAGTACAATTATAAAAGAAGACGCTTTAATCCCGGTGTTAAATCAGGTTTATTTTGTACATTAACATAACGGATATCCATACAGCAGTGGATATTAATGTGTATCCTGTCACATTTGCAGTGCAGAAACAGTGCAAAGTTAAACACGTGCACTGTGTGTGTGTGTGTGTGTGTCCCTGTGTGTGCTTTGTATTGACATTGTGCGTAGCTCATCGTTGCAACTCCACAACAAATACATCAAATAATCATTGGGAAAGTTCTTACTGTAGTATTTCTCACAAGCGTTACGTGAGATCTGCTTCCTTCATGTCTGTCACTGTGATGTTTATCTGACGCAGCTGAGGGCGCAGATTGAGGCACACTCTGACAGGCATGTGGGAACAGTGGGCGGCGAGAACCAGCATTAAAGGCACAGGCACCACAAGCTGCTACAGCGTGTTAAGAGCAGAAAATTATAATGTTCCAAGGGGTATAATAAATAATCTGATGTGTGTTTTGAGCTGAAACTTGACAGACACACTCTGGAGACACAAAAGACTCCTCTTAAATCTTAAAAAAGGGGTAAAAATAGGTGCCCTTTAAGCTAATTTTAAGCTATCTTGCTTAAATACTGGAATTATTGTAATAATTGAGTAGGTTTTCTCAGGAATTGTACTTTACAAAATGTGTACTTTTATTTGTGTTTTTTTTAAGTGAGTAAATGTATTGTATAATGTAAACTATTTATGTAAGTTTACTATATCTGTATGTTTACTGCACTACTTTCCTTTAACCTGCATCGATCTCAAGACACGGACACTTAATAAATGCAGCAAACATGTCCAGTGTGTAGCGTTAAAAGTTTTAAAATGATGACGAAGATGAACATGTCGACTGTATGAGGACTGAAATCACCAAACGGCCTCAAACAATCACTAAATGCACTACAGAATGTTACGCTTTCACACAAACTGCATGTATTCTATCAGTGCTGCAGAAGTTTAGTTTGTGGCTCCACCTGCTGGACACTCATAGCTAGTTAGTCAGGGGTTAAAGGTCATAACCGGAGCGCTAACATTTTGGTACAGCTAGTTTTACCTCTTAGGTTACACAGATTTCACTCCGCATGTAAACGCATCAACCTGTTGCAGTAGTTTTAAAGTTGCTATGGTAACACGACTACTATAGCAATTAATCTGTTGTGGTAATTCTTTAGTTGCTATGGTAACAACTACTATAGTAATTAATCTGTTGTGCTGATTCTATAGTTGCTATGGTAACACGACTACTATAGTAATTAATCTGTCGTGGTAATTCTAAAGTTGCTATGGTAACACTACTACTATAGTAATTAATCTGTTGTGGTAATTCTAAAGTTGCTATGGTAACACTACTACTATAGTAATTAATCTGTTGTGGTAATTCTTTAGTTGCTATGGTAACAACTACTATAGTAATTAATCTGTTGTGCTGATTCTATAGTTGCTATGGTAACACGACTACTATAGTAATTAATCTGTTGTGCTGATTCTATAGTTGCTATGGTAACACGACTACTATAGTAATTAATCTGTTGTGCTGATTCTATAGTTGCTATGGTAACACGACTACTATAGTAATTAATCTGTTGTGCTGATTCTATAGTTGCTATGGTAACACAACTGCTATAGTAATTAATCTGTTGTGCTGATTCTATAGTTGCTATGGTAACACAACTGCTATAGTAATTAATCTGTTGTGCTGATTCTATAGTTGCTATGGTAACACGACTACTATAGTAATTAATCTGTTGTGCTGATTCTATAGTTGCTATGGTAACACGACTACTATAGTAATTAATCTGTTGTGCTGATTCTATAGTTGCTATGGTAACACAACTGCTATAGTAATTAATCTGTTGTGCTGATTCTATAGTTGCTATGGTAACACTACTACTATAGTAATTAATCTGTTGTGGTAATTCTTTAGTTGCTATGGTAACAACTACTATAGTAATTAATCTGTTGTGCTGATTCTATAGTTGCTATGGTAACACGACTACTATAGTAATTAATCTGTTGTGCTGATTCTATAGTTGCTATGGTAACACGACTACTATAGTAATTAATCTGTTGTGCTGATTCTATAGTTGCTATGGTAACACGACTACTATAGTAATTAATCTGTTGTGCTGATTCTATAGTTGCTATGGTAACACGACTACTATAGTAATTAATCTGTTGTGCTGATTCTATAGTTGCTATGGTAACACGACTACTATAGTAATTAATCTGTTGTGGTAATTCTATAGTTGCTATGGTAATAACTACTATAGTATGGAATCTGTTCTGCTGTTCCTGTAGTATACTCTATGTAAATGCACTACAGAATGTTACGTTTTCACACAAACTGCATCTATTATCAGTGCTGCAGGAGCTAGCTTTGTGGCACCACCTGCATATATTAGTGTATTTTATCTGTTTTTATATAGTTGTTATGGCAACACAACTACTATAGTAATTAATCTGTTGTGGTAATTGTAAAGTTGCCATGGTAAAGACTACTATAGTAATTATTCTATTGTGCTGATTCTACAGTTGCTATGGTAACAGGACTACTATAGTAATGAATATGTTGTGAAAATTGTATAGTTGCTATGGTAACACGACTGTTATAGTAATTATGTTGTGGTAATTCTAAAGTTACTATGGTAAGGACTACTATAGTAATTAATCTGTTGTGCTGATTCTATAGTTGCTATGGTAACAGCTACTATAGTAATTAATCTATTGTGGTGATTCTATAGTTGCTATAGAAACAACTATTATAATAATCTGTTGTGCTGATTCTATAGTTGCTATGGTAACACGACTACTATAGTAATTAATCTGTTGTGCTGATTCTGTAGTTGCTATAGTAACAACTATTATAATAATCTGTTGTGCTGATTCTATAGTTGCTATGGTAACACGACTACTATAGTAATTAATCTGTTGTGGTGATTCTATAGTTGCTTTTGTAACAACTATTATAGTAATTAATCTGTTGTGCTGATTCTATAGTTGCTATGGTAACACGACTACTATAGTAATTAATCTGTTGTGGTGATTCTATAGTTGCTATGGTAACAACTATTATAGTAATTAATCTGTTGTGCTGATTTTATAGTTGCTATGGTAACACAACTACTATAGTAATTAATCTGTTACGTATTAAATTTTCAGTGTATAAGTTGGAATAATTTCCACCTTACTACTCTTGAGGACTTTTAGTAGGGCTACCTTTTTACTCACACTTTGAGTAGTGTTTAAAGCAGATACTTTACTTGCACGGCATCATTTGACAAGCAATAGTTCTTAAGTCTGATTTTTCAGCACTTAATGAAGGTCTCTAATGAAGCAGCTCTTAACCTCAGCGCTGCAGCATATAAAAGTCATTCAGATGAATGCATGTTCTCTAGATTTGATAGGGTCTAATTTCGCCACTGATCCATTTGGAAACGCACAACGGCACTGTTGTTGTGGTTGTTTCTGCTCTCCAATGTTCTGCCAGCTCCATCTTGGATCTCAGGCTCAGAAAAGTCATGCCAACTCAAGATCAGATCCACCGTTAATCCTCCTTGCACGTCATGAATGGGTCATTGTACCCACAGGACACAATGCTGGCTCTGCAGTGCATGTGAGGTGGGGGTTGAAATCTGGGTCAGTCCTGAAAGCAGATAAATGAGGAACGAGGCCCAGCAGTGTCACTATATCCTCCCCCTCCAGCAGCCTTTGTTTATTTTGATTTTGTTCCCGGACGGTTCACCAGGGACGAAAGAGAGGCTTGTTTTGTTTTGGGTTTTTTTCGTAAAGAAACCCAGAAACCAATGAGCAGAGCTGGGTGGTTTACTTCTGAATTGTAATCAGTTACAGATTATAAATTACATGGTGTAGTCACTTAGTCACATTAGTCACTTTTTACTTTACATATTTATGGTAACGTATATCTCACTACTTTTGTATTACATTCAGATTACTTAGCTAATTCTTATTTGATGCCACATATATTAAATTAGAAAGAAAATAAGAAGACTAAATATATTTAATTCATTTCATATATTCATGGTAATGTAATCAGACTGCTTTTAGATTACATTTAGATTACATTTCTGCTATCTCTTATTAATTATAAATTACTAGTTATATTTAAAAATGTGTAATCAGATTACATATTTACGGTAATGTAATCTGGTTACTTTTGGATTACATTTAGATTACATTTCTGCTCTCTCTTATTAATTGTAAGCTACTGATTATTCATTCATTCATTCATTTTCTTGTCGGCTTTGTCCCTTGCGGGGTCGCCACAGCAGAATGAACCGCCAACTTATCCAGCACGATTTTACGCAGCGGATGCCCTTCCAGCCGCAACCCATCTCTGGGAACCTCCACACACACATTCACACTCATACACTATGGACAATTTAGCTTACCCAATTCACCTGTACTGCATGTGTTTGGACTGTGGGGGAAACCGGAGCACCCGGAGGAAACCCACGCAAACCCAGGGAGAACATGCAAACTCCACACAGAAACGCCAACTGACCCAGCCCAGCCGAGGTTCGAACCTACGACCCAGCGACGTTCTTGCTGTGAGGCAACAGCACTACCTACTGCGCCACTGGGTTGCCGCTACTGATTATATGACAAAATAAGTAATCTGATTACATATTCAAGGTAATGTAATCAGACTGCTTTTAGATTACATTTAGATTACATTTCTGCTATCTCTTATTATTTATAAATTACTAGTTATATGTAAAAATGTGTAATCAGATTACATATTTGCGTTAATGTAATCTGATTACTTTTGGATTACATTTAGATTACATTTCTGCTATCTCTTACAAATTGGAAATTACTGATTATATGACCAAATGAGTAGTCAGATTACATATTCAAGGTAATGTAATCTGACTACTTTTGGATTACATTTAGATTACTTTTCTGCTATCTCTTATTTGATGTCACATATATTGAATCAGAAAGAAAAGAAAAAGACTAAATATATTTGATTAATATTTATATATTTATGGTAATGTAATCTGACTACGTTTGGATTACATTTAGATTACTTTTGTGCCATCTCTTATGAATTAAAGTTACTGATTATATGACAAAATGAGTTGTCAGATTGCATATTCACGACAATGTAATCTGACTACTTTTGGATTACAGTTAGATTTCATTTCTGCTATCTCTTAATTATAAATTACTAGTTACCTGAAAAATGTGTAGTCAAACTACATATTTATGGTAATGTAATCTGACTACTTTTGGATTACATTTAGATTACTTTTGTGCAAATATCTGTTTTATATCACATATTGAATTAGAAACAAAATAAGAAAACTAAATATATTTGATTCATTTCATATATTCATGGTAATGTAATCGGACTGCTTTTAGATTACATTTAGATTACATTTCTGCTATCTCTTATTAATTATAAATTACTAGTTATATGTAAAACTGTGTAATCAGATTACATATTTGCAGTAATGTAATCTGATTACTTTTGGATTACACTTAGATTACTGTTGTGCCATCTCTTATGAATTAAAGTTACTGATTATATGACAAAATGAGTTGTCAGATTGCATATTCACAGCAATGTAATCTGACTACTTTTGGATTACAGTTAGATTACATTTCTGCTATCTCTTAATTATAAAATACTAGTTACCTGAAAAATGTGTAGTCAAATTACATATTTATGGTAATGTAATCTGACTACTTTTGGATTACATTTAGATTACTTTTGTGCTAATATCTGTTTTATATCACATATTGAATTAGAAACAAAATAAGAAAACTAAATATATTTGATTCATTTCATACATTTATGGTAATTTAATCTCACTACTTTTGGATTACATTCAGATTACATTTCTGCTATCTCTTATTAATTATAAATTACTAGTTATATGTAAAAATGTGTAATCAGATTACATATTTATGGTAATGTAATCTGGTTACTTTTGGATTACATTTTGATTACTTTTCTGCTCTCTCTTATTAATTGTAAGCTACTGATTATATGACAAAATAAGTAATCTGATTACATATTCATGGTAATGTAATTGGACTACTTTTGGATTACATTTAGATTATTTTTGTACATTTTTTTGATGTCACATATATTAAATTAGAAACAAAATAAGAGACTAAATATATTTGATTCATTTATTAAATGGTTATGTAACCTGACTACTTTTGGATTACATTTAGATTACTTTTGTGCTATCTCTTATTTGAAGTTACTGATTATCAGACAAAATGAGTTGTCTGATTACTAGTGGATCACATTTAGTTTACTTTTGTGCTGACTCTTATTTGATGTCACATATTGTTTGTTTGTTTGTTTGTTTTATTTATAGAGCACATTTAAAAACAACAGATGTTGACCAAAGTGCTTTACAAAGTGACCAGCATACAAAATCTATACTTATATACAACAAAATATGTAAAACTGATTAAAATTAATTAATTGCAATCAAAAAGCAAGAGACAGAAGGTGATTTTTTAAATGAGGCTTAAAAACACCAAGGGAAGAGCATGACCTGATATGTAAAGGCGGACCGCTCCACAAACGAGGGGCTGTGACAGAAAAAGCCCCGTCACCTCTTGATTTTAACCGTGATTTGGGAACAACTAGCTTGAACTGGTTTTCCGACCTGGGGTGCGTTTCCCAAAACCAGCGTTAGCCAACTAAGGTCGCAGGTTCCGTCGTTACAAACATAGTTCTTTGATTTGGTGTTTCCCGAATCCATCGCTCCAACGAACATTCACAAACTGCGTCGCAAACTTGAGCACTTGAAATGACACCTCTGGAGCTGTAGTTAGAAGCATAGTTCCTGGCTGTGTTCTATTCCCACTTATCCCCCCTATGCCCTATTCATTTAGAACATCCTAACATTCAAAGTTGGAATTATTAAAAATAAAAAAGCATTAAGTTAATCTCTCTTAGGTGTAATTTGCTTTCAAAGTATTTTTACAGTTCAGTTTTAGCGATCTTCATGTTTACAATTGTTCTCCCTTTGCAGTGCACTTTGAAAACATTGATATTATTTTGAACACAGCCTCATGGCGAAAGCTATAGGTATATTTAAAAGCGGAAATTATGTTGCGTCTCCAAAGCTTGTGAAAATAAAAAACATAGCATACGTTAATTCTTTTATTTTATAGTGGGTTATTTATTAAGTATCTACTGTATATGACATGGGTCTGTTGGTTAGAACTTTCTGCTGTGGTTTGCATGTCAATTTTTTTTTTTTTTTAATAAATAAACAATATCCTAAATAATAATAATAATAATAATAATGATAATAATAATCATCATCATCATCATCATCATTAATATTATTAATAGGCCTATTATTATTATTAAAGTAAATATATAATAAATCGCCTCATTATTTATTTATTAATATGATTTATATATGATATTAGAACAGTGTTAGCTTTTGTAAGTGATTTTTTTTGTGCTAAATCTTTTTTGATGTCACATATTGAATTAGAAAGAAAATAAGACTATATTTGATTCGTTTTTATATATTCATAGTAATGTAATCTGTCTATTATTGGATTACATTTAGATTACTTTTGTGCTGAATCTTATTTGATGCCACAATGTAATCTGACTACTTTTGGATTACATTTAGATTACATTTCTGCTGTCTTTTATTAACTGGAAGTTAATAGTTACATGAAAACAATGTGTAGTCAGAATTACACATTTATGGTAATATGGTAATCGGACTATTTTCGGATTACATTTAGATTCATTTTGTGCTAACTTATTTGATGTTACGTATATATTAAAGTAGACATAAATTAAAAAGACAAAGATATATTTAAATTAATTTCACATATTCATGATAATTTAATCGGACTACTTTTGGATTACTTTTAGATTACTTTTGTGCTAAATCTTATATGATGTCACAATATAATCTGACTACTTTTGGATTACAATTAGATTGTTGTTCTGTTATCTTTTATGAATTGTAAATTATATAACAAAATGTGTAGTCAGAATTGCATATTTATGGTAATGTAATGGACTATTTTTGGATTACATTGAGATTCATTTTGTGCTAATTTATTTGATGTTACATATATATTGAAGTAGACAGAAATTAAAAAAGACAAAGATATACTTCTATTAATTTCACATATTTATGATAATTTGTATGGACTACTTTTGGATTACTTTTAGATTACTTTTGTGCTTAATCTTATATGACGTCACAATGTAATCTGATTACTTTTTGTTATCTCCTATTTGATATCACATGTAATCTGATTACTTTTGGATTACATTTAGATTACTTTTGTGCTAAATTTTATTTGATGTCCCATAATGTAATCTGACTACTTTTGGATTATATTTAGATTACATTTCTGCTATCTGTTATGAATTGTATGTTACATGACAAAATGTGTAGTCAGAATTACAGATTTATGGTAATGTAATCTAACTTCTTTTGGATTACATTTAGATTACTTTTCTGTTATCTCTTATGGAAGTGACTGATTACATGACAAAACGTGTTGTTAAAATTAGATATTTGTGGTAATGTAATCTGTCTATTATTGGATTACATTTAGATTACTTTTGTGCTAAATCTTATTTGATGCCACAATGTAATCTGACTACTTTTGGATTACATTTAGATTACATTTCTGCTGTCTTTTATTAACTGGAAGTTAATATTTACATGGAAAAAAATGTGTAGTCAGAATTACACATTTATGGTAATATGGTAATCGGACTATTTTCGGATTACATTTAGATTCATTTTGTGCTAACTTATTTGATGTTACGTATATATTAAAGTAGACATAAATTAAAAAGACAAAGATATATTTAAATTAATTTCACATATTCATGATAATTTAATCGGACTACTTTTGGATTACTTTTAGATTACTTTTGTGCTAAATCTTATATGATGTCACAATATAATCTGACTACTTTTGGATTACAATTAGATTGTTGTTCTGTTATCTTTTATGAATTGTAAATTATATAACAAAATGTGTAGTCAGAATTGCATATTTATGGTAATGTAATGGACTATTTTTGGATTACATTGAGATTCATTTTGTGCTAATTTATTTGATGTTACATATATATTGAAGTAGACAGAAATTAAAAAAGACAAAGATATACTTCTATTAATTTCACATATTTATGATAATTTGTATGGACTACTTTTGGATTACTTTTAGATTACTTTTGTGCTTAATCTTATATGACGTCACAATGTAATCTGATTACTTTTTGTTATCTCCTATTTGATATCACATGTAATCTGATTACTTTTGGATTACATTTAGATTACTTTTGTGCTAAATTTTATTTGATGTCCCATAATGTAATCTGACTACTTTTGGATTATATTTAGATTACATTTCTGCTATCTGTTATGAATTGTATGTTACATGACAAAATGTGTAGTCAGAATTACAGATTTATGGTAATGTAATCTAACTTCTTTTGGATTACATTTAGATTACTTTTCTGTTATCTCTTATGGAAGTGACTGATTACATGACAAAACGTGTTGTTAAAATTAGATATTTGTGGTAATGTAATCTGTCTATTATTGGATTACATTTAGATTACTTTTGTGCTAAATCTTATTTGATGCCACAATGTAATCTGACTACTTTTGGATTACATTTAGATTACATTTCTGCTGTCTTTTATTAACTGGAAGTTAATATTTACATGGAAAAAAATGTGTAGTCAGAATTACACATTTATGGTAATATGGTAATCGGACTATTTTTGGATTACATTTAGATTCATTTTGTGCTAACTTATTTGATGTTACGTATATATTAAAGTAGACAGAAACTAAAAAGACAAAGATATATTTAAATTAATTTCACATATTTAAGATAATTTAATCAGACTACTTTTAGATTACTTTTAGATTACTTTTGTGCTAAATCTTATTTGATGTCACATATATTGAATTAGAAAGAAAATAAGACTAAATTTGATTCGTTTTTATATATTAATAGTAATGTAATCGGACTACTTTTGGATTACATTTAGATTACTTTTCTGTTATCTCTTATGGCAGTTACTGATTACATGACAAAACGTGCTGTCGAAATTAGATATTTGTGGTAATGTAATCTGTCTATTTTTGGATTACATTTAGATTACTTTTGTGCTAAATATTATTTGATGCCACAATGTAATCTGACTACTTTTGGATTACATTTAGATTCATTTTGTGCTAACTTATTTAATGTTACATATATATTGAAGTAGACATAAATTAAAAAGACAAAGATATATTTAAATTAATTTCACATATTCATGATAATTTAATCGGACTACTTTTGGATTACTTTTAGATTACATTTGTGCTAAATCTTATATGATGTCACAATATAATCTGACTACTTTTGGATTACAATTAGATTGTTGTTCTGTTATCTTTTATGAATTGTAAATTATATAACAAAATGTGTAGTCAGAATTGCACATTTATGGTAATGTAATCTGACTACTTTTGGATTACATTGAGATTCATTTTGTGCTAACTTATTTGATGTTACATATATATTGAAGTAGACAGAAATTAAAGAAGACGAAGATATACTTCTATTAATTTCACATATTTATGATAATTTGTATGGACTACTTTTGGATTACTTTTAGATTACTTTTGTGCTTAATCTTATATGACGTCACAATGTAATCTGATTACTTTTCTGTTATCTCCTATTTGATATCACATGAAATCTGATTACTTTTGGATTACATTTAGATTACTTTTGTGCTAAATCTTATTTGATGTCACATAATGTAATCTGACTACTTTTGGATTATATTTAGATTACATTTCTGCTATCTGTTATGAATTGTATGTTACATGACAAAATGTGTAGTCAGAATTACAGATTTATGGTAATGTAATCTGACTACTTTTGGATTACATTTAGATTATTTTTCTGCAAACTCGTGTGTATTGGAAGTTCCTGAATACGAATTGCATTATAAAATATTTTATATTTTATTTGTAGAAATGTAATCTGACTACTTTTGATTACTTTTGTGCTTACTCTTATTTGATGTCACATATATCAAAGTAGAAAGAAAAAGTTCTTTAACAGCATCTTTCAACAGCTTCTTTTTTAAATACAAGGATGTACTTCTAAATAAAACAATCAGGCATGTATATAATTCACAGGTTTATTATGATAAAATATTAATGCTAGAAAAAGAGAAATATCAGGATATTTACTAACTGTCATCAAATAAATAATATGTTATCCATAAAAAGTTACTGTAATCTGATTGAGTATTTTAAAAAGTAGTTTACTCTAATTACAAGTACCTTATTTTTGTGGACTCTCAGTACATAATCCAGATTATATGCAGTATAATCCATTACTTACCCAGCTCTGTGCATGACTGGAGACCCTCCGGCATCTGTGTTGAGGTTTTGCACACACTTTACAGCATGCAGACGTTTCCAATTAAACCACACTGAATAAAGTGTGCAAACATTACAGCTCAGCACTGAGTAATGGATGAATGTGAGGCAGTGCGAAGAATCTGAAAGAATGCAATAGTCAAATCTGCAGGTGAAAATGACTTTTTAAAAATATAATGCTGAAGTATGCAAATGAGTCATTGTGTTTTTAAATATGCATTAATTTGCATACATTTCCTAAACAGATATGAACAGCCAGATGTTCAAAAAAATGCTTGATTTTGTTGACAATTAAAGGTTTATGGAATTTCTTATCTCTCAAATTAGAAAATGTAATTAACTGAGAAAAAACACAATAATACCATAATTTTAGGAATTAAATATTCAATAAATAAAGTGAACAAAAGTTTAGAATATACATAAATGATATACACTCACTGGCCACTTTATTAGGTATACCTTTCTAATCAGCCAATCACATGGCAGCAGCTCACTGCATTTAGGCATGTAGACATGGTCAAGACGATCTGCTGCAGGTCAAAGCGAGCATCAGAATGGGGAAGAAAGGGGATTTAAGAGACTTTGAACGTGGCATGGTTGTTGGTGCCAGACGGGCTGCTCTGAGTATTTCAGAAACTGCTGATCTACTGGGATTTTCACGCACAACCATCTCTAGGGTTTACAGAGAATGGTCCGACAAAGAGGAAATATCCAGTGAGCGGCAGTTCTGTGGGGCAAATGACTTGTTGATGCCAGAGGTCAGAGGAGAATGGCCAGACTGGTTCCAGCTGATAGAAAGGCAACAGTAACTCAAATAAGCACTCGTTACAACCGAGGTCTGCAGAAGAGCATCTCTGAACACACAACACGTCCAACCTTGAGGCGGATGGGCTACAGCAGCAGAAGACCACACCGGGTGCCACTCCTGTCAGCTAAGAACAGGAAACTGAGGCTACAATTCACACAGGCTCACCAAAACTGGACAAGAGAAGATTGGAGAAACGTTGCCTGGTCTGATGAGTCTCCATTTCTGCTGCCACATTCGGATGGTCGGGTCAGAATTTGTCCTCAACAACATGAAAGCATGGATCATCCTGCCTTGTATCAGCGGTTCAGGCTGGTGGTGGTGGTGTAATGGTGTGGGGGAGATTTTCTTGGCACACTTTGGGTCCATTAGTACCAATTGAGCATGGTGTCAACGCCACAGCCTACCTGAGTATTGTTGCTGACCATGTCCATCCCTTTATGACCACAGTGTCTCCATCTTCTAATGGCTACTTCCAGCAGGATAACGCACCATGTCATAAAGCGCCAATCATCTCAGACTGGTTTCTTGAACATGACAATGAGTTCACTGTACTCAAATGGCCTCCACAGTCACCAGTTCTCAATCCAATAGAGCACCTTTGAGATGTGGTGGAACTGGAGATTGGCATCATGGATGTGCAGCCGACAAATCTGCAGCAACTGTGTGATGCTATCATGTCAATATAGAGCAAAATCTCTGAGGAATATTTCCAGTAGCTTGTTGAATCTCTGCCATGAAGGATTAAGGCAGTTCTGAAGGCAAAAGGGGTCCAACCCGGTACTAGTAAGGTGTCCCTAATAAAGTGGCCGGTGAATGTATATACAGTGAGGGAAATAAGTATTTAATCACACTGTGATTTTTCAAGATCTCCTACTTAGAAATCGTGGAGGGGTCTAGAATTTTCAGTATAGGTGCAATTCCACTGTGAGAGACAGAATCTACAAATAAACATGCAGAAATCACATTGTATGACTTTTGAACAATTTATTTGTAAATTACTGTGTGAAATAAGTATTTGATCACTTGAGTCGAGCATTTTAAATATTTAGTACAGAAGCCTTTGTTAACAATTACAGAGGTCAAAGGGTTCCTGTAGTTCTTCAGCAGGTTTGCACACACTGAAGGAGGGATTTTGCCCACTGATCTTCTCTAGATCTGTCAGGTTTCAGGGCTGTCGCTGAGCAACATGGAGTTTCAGCTCTCTCCAAAGATTTTCTATTGGATTTAGATCTGGAGACTGGCTAGACCACTCCACAACCTTGTTATGCTTCTTACGAAGCCACTCCTTGGTTTTCCTGGCTGTGTGCTTTGGGTCATTGTCATGTTGGAAGACCCAGCCACGACCCATCTTTAATGCTCTGACTGAGGGAAGGAGGTTTTTGCCCAATATCTCACAATACATGTCCACGTTCATCCTCTCCTTAATACAGTGCAGTCATTCTGTCCCCTGTGCAGAAACACACCCCAGAGCAGGATGCTTCCAGCCCCATGCTTCACTGTAGGTATGGTATTATTGGGATGACACACATCATTCTTCTTCCTCCAAATTCAGTTAAGACCAAAACGTTTTACTTTGGTCTCATCTGACCACAGGACTTTCTCCCATGAATACTCTGGAGCATCCAGAAGGTCCCTGGCAAACTTCAGATGGGTCTTGACATGGGCTAACTTAAGCAGGGAAACCTTCCGTGCGATGCACGGTTTTAAAACATGACATCTTACTGTATTACTGATAGTACCCTTGAAAACGGTGGTCCTAGCTCTCTTCACGGCATTGATCAGCTCCTCCCGCATCATTCTGGACTGATTCTAGACCATTCTTGGCATCATTAATACCCCACGAGGAGAGATCTTCCGTGGAGCCCCAGTCTGAAGGACATTGACAGTCATCATTAGCCTCTTCCATTTTCTGACAATTGCTCCAACAGTTGCTCTTTCTTGGCAGTTGCCCCGTAGCAGTTTCAGCTTTATGAAAGTCTAAAATTTCATCTCTTGTGTCTTTTGACAGCTCTTTGGTTTTGGCCATGTTGCTACTTAGACTTTTGACTGATTGTGGGGTGCACAGGTGTCTTTATGACAGCTAGTGACCTCAAACAAGTGCTACTAAACTAGAATCATGAGCAGAGTGTAGCTGGACTATTTTAAAGCAAAATAACAGGTCTTTGAGGGTCAGAAATTTGGCTGAAAAGCAAGTGATCAAATACTTATTTCACACAGTAATTTACAAATAAATAGTTAAAAAGTCATACAATGTGATTTCTGCATTTTTATTTTTAGATTCTGTCTCTCACAGTGGAATTGCACCTATACTGAAAATTCTAGACCCCTCCATGATTTCTAAGTAGGAGATCTTGAAAAATCACAGTGTGATTAAATACTTATTTCCCTCACTGTATATACACTCACCGGCCACTTTATTAGGTACACCTTACTAGTACCGGGTTGGACCCCCTTTTGCCTTCAGAGCTGCATTAATCTTTCATGGCAGAGATTCAACAAGCTACTGGAAATATTCCTCAGAGATTTTGCTTCATATTGACATGATAGCATGATAATTCTAGACCCCTCCATGATTTCTAAGTAGAAGATCTTGAAAAATCACAGTGTGATTAAATACTTATTTCCCTCAATGTAGATTGGCATAGCCTCAAAATATAGATAGGAATACATTTGTAAAGTTTGGCATGTATACATAATAATGCATTTTTTCTCTCAGTGTGGCTGAGAGTAAAACATATTTTTTGCTTATCTTGTCACACATTATTAGAATATTGTGTCTATGGGATTTGCAAATAAATACTTCAGTTTTCCAGCTATCAGATGATAAATTTACTTAAGACAAGTGTGTCCGTCTCACATTTCAGCATGACTTTTATTTTCTTAATAATTCCAAAATGTATAAATAAATTCTTTTGTCTGTACAAAGTCTGTGACACTTCAAAAATAACCTTTGAGAAATCAGAAACACACTCCACACAGGTCTGCAAACAGAAAATGCAAGAATCTGCCACAAAATTGCCAACAGAAGATTCACATTACTAGCTGGGTTTCCATCCTAATGCGAAGCAAATCTTATAATTGTTTACAAAAACAAAATCTCAAATGCAAATTAGGTGCGTTTGCATCATTGTTAGAGTGGCTGACTGTAGTATTGGTAACCTAGCAACTAACAGTAAACAAGGCGAAATAACAGAGTCATGTAGGTGTAATGTTCACTATATCAGTGTTTACATGGCAAATGTGTTTCCATTTCCCATTATTAGCAGTAACTCTTTATCGCAGTAGTCCAAAACCACTTCAAGCTAATTTCAATTTTCAAATGTAGATATTTAAAAGAAAATTGGGTATTTCCATCAGTTTCTAATGCAATATTTCAAAATGGCATGGAAACCCAGCTAGTGTCTGGTTTAGCGCTGCATGTTGCAACAGTGAGAATGCATTGCATTTCCAGCAGTGTTTACATTCAGTTGCTTGTGTCGAGTGTGCTTCTGGTCTTAGAGTTTAAATAAACTCCAAACTAGTCTTTTGTAACATCGCTAATCATTCATTATATGCACACAAATAAAGTTGCAAACAAATATCAGCTTGTGTGGAGACACAAATGTCAAGCTTAACCTCAGTACATCTGTTCAGGCACTTGGTGTTGATTTCCAGCATACGAGAACATTTTTTTGAGTCAGATGTAAAGGCGGCATGGTGATCAAACGGTCCAATATCCAGCAGGAGAACTCCAATAAAACTGAAGTGTGAGAGAAAAAGAGTGCACCGGAGGCCACTTGACAGCTTTGAAGGGTCTCTTCACTTAAATGAAGCACTTGATCCCAAAACAGGCTCCTTTATGTGTGGCGCACTGCAAATATTTGAAGATTTGAGTACAATGAGAGTCCGCTGGAAGTAAGAGCTGAGCAAACCCTTGACGCACGTCCACTGTTTGTGTCTCCAGTCTCACTAAAGAGACACTTCAAGAGAAAGAGTCTCAAACATCCGAAAGAGCTAAAAAGAGCTTTTAAAACTGGACAAACTTTGCTGTGCCGGGGCTTCAATGGTGTGGAATACACTACACTTCTGGACAGATTTTATTTCCATCATACATTAAAGAATACTATGGTCATTTATGGTAAAGTTTATAGTGTTTTTGAATCATTCTATAGTAAAGAACTTGAATTAATCTGTTGTGGTGATTATACAGTTGCTATGGTAACACAACAACTATAGTAATTGATCGGCTGTGGTGATTCTTGGGTTGCTATGGTAACACAGCAACTATAATAATTATTATGTTGTGGTGATTCTTAAGTTGCTATGGCAACACAACCACTATAGTCATTTGATCTGTTGTGGCAATTCTGTAGTTACTATGTTAACACAACTACTATAGTAATTTGATTGTTGTGGTGATTCTTAGTTGCTATGGTAACACACCACTATAGTAGTTTGATTGTTGTGGTGATTATATAGTTGCTATGGTAACACAAGCATTATAGTCATTTGATCTGTTGTGGTGATTCTATAGTTGCTATAGTAATACAGCAACTATAATAATTATTTTGTGGCAATTCTTGGGTTGCTATGGTAGCACAACCACTATAGTAATTATTCTGTTGTGGTAATTGTATAGTTGCTATGGTAACACAACCACTATAGTCATTTGATCTGTTGTGGTGATTCTATAGTTGCTATGGTAACAGAGCAACTATAATAATTATTATGTTGTGGTGATTCTTGGGTTGCTATGGTAGCACAACCACTATAGTAATTTATCTGTTGTGGTGATTCTATAGTTGCTATGGTAACACAACAACTCTAATAATTATTATGTTGTGGCGATTCTTGGGTTGCTATGGTAGCACAACCACTATAGTAATTATTCTGTGGTGATTGTATAGTTGCTATGGTAACACAACCACTATAGTAATTTGATTGTTGTGGTGATTCTCTAGTTGCTATGGTAACACAACCAATATAGTCATTTGATATGTTGTGGTGATTCTATAGTTGCTATGGTAACACAGCAACTATAATAATTATTATGTTGTGGTGATTGTTGAGTTGCTATGGTAACACAACCACTATAGTCATTTGATTTGTGGTGGTGATTCTATAGCTGCTATGGTAACACAACCACAATAGTAATTCTTATGTTGTGGTTATTCTTGAGTTGCTATGGTAACATAATTATAGTAATTGATCTGCTGTGGTAGTTCTAATGTTGTTTTGGTAACAGCAACTACAGTAATATAAACAATTCACCCAATACTGTAGTTTTCTACAACTATAGGGTATATTATACTACAATACACCACAGATACTACAGTATTTATTACAGTTATCAGTTCACTATAGTTAATACTACAGTATTCTGCTGGAGCATTCATAAACAAAGAGTTGTAAATACCATAATATATACAGTACAGTACGTTACTACAGTACGGTTTAAAACACTATAGCCTTTTCTATAATTTACTATAGTATTTTTTCATGTGTAGTGTATGATGGACACATACTCAGATTTTTATAGTTTCCATTAAGCCAAATTTGAGGTTTTTCGGTGTTTATAGCACATTGATTTCAGAGTTTGTTCTGAGTGAATTTGTAAACATTCATGTTTGCAAGCTGATTTTGAAGTTAGCATGATAACTGGAGAATACATGGGGAATTGATTGGATGGTCTAATGGTTGTGGCTTGCTATTGGTGGACCTCATGTGAGTGACATGTTGATCCCGCCCCAAAAAAACATCAGAGAAGTTATTAAAAATGAAGGGGGAAGTCATTTAATTACCGATTCTCCACCTAAAATTGTCCTGATATTGTATTTTAGGGATATTATTTTGGTCAGTTATTCATTTATGTAAATTCATTGTTTTTTTTTAAGAGTTTGTGTGTTATTAAAATATTTTAGCTTGTAGCTATGTATGTAATCACATGTTGTTTGAGCCAGTGGATGATTTATTTTAATTCCAGATTTCAACACATGAATTTAAACCAAGTAATTATGTTCTCCAATGAATCGTTTTGGGATGATTTTAAATGTCATGCAGTGTATTCCAGCCCTGTTTTCACTCAGAATAAATTCTGTCAACATTTATGTACTCATCATCCACTTGTTGAGTTTCTGACTTCATTTAAACACTAATGAAGACATACTGAAGAATGCTGAGGAAAATCAGCCATCAACATCAATAGTATTTTTAATTGTTCATACAATAGAAGTCAATGGCTGACATTCTTCAGGATATCCACTTTTATGCTCAACAGTAGACAGAAATTCACATTTAGAATGAGTCAATGATGACAGAATGTTCATTTCCAGTTGAAATATCCCTTTAAAGGGTCAAAAATGTAGAAATTTAGGCTATGTATGTTATTTTAAACCAAATTATGATGTTCTCCAATAAATCAAAACAGTGTGTTAAAAGTTTGTAGTGTATTCCAGCCTTCAATGTTTTTACACAATGGCTCGCGTTATAAATTCTGTCATCCCCAAAACCTTTATGTGTTTCTTTCTTCATTTGAAATCTAATGAAGACATACTGAAGAATCCTGATGAGGAAGAGCTTCGACAGTATGTTGTATTGTTCCTACAATAGATGCCGATGGCAAACATTCTTCAGAATATCTACTTTTAAGTCCAACAGAAGACAGAACTTCACATTTAGATCCACTTGAACGAGTAAATGATGACAAATTTTGGATTTCCAGTCGAACTGTCCCTCTAAAAGACCCTAAAATCCAGCCAGAGCAAGGGCAATGCAGAGCAAAACAACCTGTGGAGTAAAAGTAAACACACTTGAAATGGACACCGCGTCAGAGTCAGTCACCTCACTGTCGGGTTTCCCTTCATAATCCTCATCCTCATATAAATCATCTGTTCCATCATGGTCAATGGAGATGCTGTGGTCTCCTATGGAGCACAGTTTAGCCATGTTTTGTTTGACCACCTCACAGAACGGCCTCTCCAGCCCGTCGCATACGCACTGGTTCAGCAGGACTCCATTAGGCATGAACAGCAGCTCCTCTATGGTTGATTTGCACCGGGACGAACACTTTCTCCCGTTAAACAGCTGTCCGCAGCGGGATAAATACGCGTTCAGGGACGCCTGACACCTTGGTTCTTCTTCGCACCGCTGGCGCGCTTCGGTACATCCCATACCGTCGGCATCACCGGGATGCGTGCGCGGCATGCACGGTTCGATGGCGCGTTTAGCCCGTAAACACTCCACATCCATCCCGCAGTCGCAGCTCTCCAAATGCGTCCCGCTGGAGGTCTGATTGAGCCGGATGAGCGCGCTGATGCAGTGGCTCGGACACTGTTTTCTGCTTCCACGAATATTCCCATCGCACGCAGTCAGATACTGGTTATAGGCGAGCTCGCAGTCGCGCTCCTCATGGCATCTGATCAGCGCCTGCCAGCAAACCAACTGCGCGTCCAGCGTCATGAGGAACGAAATGAAAAACGCGAGGATGCTCCCCATGTCTGCATGTGCACTCCTTCAGGTGAAGCGAAATAAAAAGCGGAAAACGCGCGCGCACAACCGAGCCGAACGCGTGGGAAATGAACGCGGTTGCATTGCGTAGAACCCAAGGGTCGATTTCAGCCGAAACAGATGCACAGTTAGTGCACAATGAAGAGCTTTCAGGAGAGGGAGAGAAACAAAACAAAGTTATCTGCTCAGATCTGCTGCTCTCCGATGTCGACTCAGAGTGCCTGATTTGTGGAGTTGCGCGGAGAGGAATCCTGCAGGGTTTGCTGTGTTGTTGAGTGCGTTTCTGCTGGTCGTCCTGCTTGTCTTTGTTTCTCTGGCTCTCTGTTTCACGCTCGGCTGCTCTCACTCACTCACACACACACACACACACACACACACACACACACACACACACACACACACACACACACACACACACACACACACACACACACACACACACACACACACACACACACAGAGAGAGAGAGAGAGAGACCCTCCTCTAAAAGTCCCTCCTGCGATCTTCGTGCTGATTCTGCTGTTTATTGGCTGTAGGCGCGGGCTTGTGGAGGAGCTGCAGCGGCTCTGGAGAAACTCTCCTCCTGTACTGGAGAAATGTGTGTGTGTTTGATGAAGCGGAGAGCTGTGTGTGGCCTGACTGTGTGTCGCTCTGCGATACATTACAACTCCAGAGAGAGAGAGAGAGTGAGTGTGTGTGTGAGAGAGAGAGTATGTGTTGGAGAAAGTGTGTGAAAGCGAAAGAGAGTGTGTATGTGAGTGTGTGAGAAAGAGAGAGAGAAAGAGCAAGAGTGTGCGTGTGTGTAAGAGAGAGACTGATATAATATATATATATAAATAGAATATTTATTATGATATATGGAATTATTCATTCATTCATTTTCTTTTCGGCTTAGTCCCTTTATTAATCAGGGGTCGCCACAGCGGAATGAACCACCTACTTATCCAGCATATGTAAGCGGATGCCCTCCCAGCTGCAACCCAGTACTGGGAAACACCCATACACACTCATTCTCACACACACACACTCATACACTACGGCCAATTTAGTTGATCAATTCCCCTATAGCGCATGTGTTTGGACTGTGGGGGAAACCGGAGCACTGGGAGGAAACCCACGCCAACACGGGGAGAACATGCAAACTCCACACAGAAACACCAACTGACCTAGCTGAGGCTCGAACCAGCAACCTTCTTGCTGTCAGGCGATTGTGCGAGCAGAATTCTTCACTCAGGGGCGGGGGGTGAGACAGGGCTGTCCACCGTCACCGACCCTCTTCAATATTTACATCAATCAATTGGCAATGCTCCTAGAGCAAGCAGATACGCCGGGTCTCACACTATACGACTCCAGTGTAAAGTTCCTGCTGTTTGCAGATGATCTGGTGCTGCTGTCGCCAACAGAAGAGGGTCTACAGCAGCAGCTGGATATCCTGCACAGCTTCTGTCAGACCTGGGCCCTGACTGTTAACCCAAAGAAAACCAAAACCCTAATATTCCAGAAAAAACCCAGATGTCAGGGAAAGAGACACAGTTTCACCCTTGGTATGACAAAAGTTGAACCTGCCACAAGCTACACATACCTCGGGTTGAAAATAAGTGCTAATGGGAAACTAAATTTGGCAGTGAATGAACTGAAAGAGAAAGCGAGAAGGGCCTTTTACGCCATTAAAAATCAACACAAATAGAAATTCCAGTTCGAATCTGGCTCAAAATTTTCCAGTCAGTGATTGAACCTATAGTGCTATATGGGAGTGAAGTGTGGGGTCCTCTCCTCAGTCATGAGTTTGATAAGTGGGATAAGAATCCAATTGAAAGCCTACATGCAGAGTTCTGCAGGAGCATCCTCAGGGTACAGAGGAACACACCCAGCAATGCATGCAGGGCAGAATTAGGCCAGTATCCTCTACTCATGCGAATTGAGAAACGAGCCGTCAAATTCTGGAAACACATAAAAATGAGTGACCCCAACTCTTATCATTATAAAGCCCTCAAAACCCAAGAAATGGACATTGAAAAAGCCCCCTGATTCAGATGATCCTGAAGCTGCAAACACAAACCAACACAATGACTATGACTAACAGCAGGCAGCATCAGGACACGGACATGCTCATCCACAGAATTAAGCCCAATCAAATAATAAATGCAGGAACAGAAGAGTATCTGACTTACTGGAATGAAGCAGCAGCAAAACAAAGTAAACTTCAATGTTATTTAGACCTAAATAGAGATTATACCACAGCAACATATCTGAGCGCAGTAAAGGACAGTAAATTAAGAACAACAATGACCAAATACAGGCTGAGTGCTCACAGTCTGACTGTAGAGACGGGCCGATACAGACAGAACTGGCAACCCAGAGAGAGCCGCATCTGCCCACACTGTGCCCAGGCAAAGGTGGAGATGGAGGAACACTTCCTCACCCGCTGCACAAACTATCAGCACATCCGAGACACATTCTACCCCAAACTACAGAGCATTTACCCACAATTCACTGAGTCAGACAATAAAACACAACTTCAATATTTACTAGGGGAAAAAACTGACTGTGTCCTTCTAGCGGCACAATACATTAATGCCTGTCACAGAGAGAGAGAGCAGCAGACCAATAAAAACATCAGTGATGGTGCGCTTGCACACACATGCACACGCACACGCACACACACACACACACACACACACACACACACACACACACACACACACTCTCTTCAACTTAAACAAATCTGTTTCTCTTCAGTATAAGCCTGTGTCTCCGGGCCCCCGTCTCTCTCGGGCCCCCGCCACACCCAGGCCCCTGTCACACTCGGGCCCCCGTCACACTCGGGCCCCCGTCACTCTCGGGCCTCTCTTTATTCGCGCGCTGCTGGAACAGAAAAGGGCCACAAAAGTGTTTTCTGGACCGTTTCACCCTCTTTGTGTCCGGCTGGCCATGCAGGATCCCAGAGGCCCGTCAATGGACAGACTTTCCACAACAATATATTTTACTGCTCTGCTCTTTCACTGCGCACTCCACATCCCCATTCTCTACCATTCAGACGGAAACCACTCTGATTGGGCTGGAAACACTAGGCAAAAACACAAGCAACGGCAGGAGTGTGTGAACAAACACAGATTCACTCTAGAAAATATCTGTTAATGAACAGTTTCTGTATTTAGTGTGTTTTGTGTGTATTTACGGTTGTGAATTGAATCTGTCTCCTTGCTGCCCCTAACAAGATGCCACCCTGGGCGATCGCCCATTTTGCCCATGCCTAAATACGCCACTGGTGTTAGAAATAGCTGAGATATAGCTGGCAAAGAGTTTATCTTATTATGTCACTTTGGATTAGTCAATTTACTTATAATGTATGTCTTTGGACAGTGAGAGGAAACTGGGGAACCCGAGGAAAACCCAGGCGAGCATGAGGAGAACATGCAAACTCCGCACAGAAACGCTGACTGGCCCTGTAAGGGCTTAAAACAGTGGCATTCTTGCTGTGAGGCAACAGTGCTTACCACTGTGCCGCCGTGCCACCCTATCAGAAGGGGAGGAGTAGGGGTGGAAAGGGGGATTTTTCAAGATGAAGATGACTGAATTGGAAAACTTTGGTTACTTATAGAGAGTCAGTATAAATCTGATTGGCCCAATATGTGAAGCTGATGCAGCACCAGCCGTGATCAATCATAAGCACGTGATCCTTTGGAAATTAGTTTATAAATAAACCACACTTATTGACATTTTAGTCATTTGAAATAATATCAATGCCGGCTCACTAATGATATGTACCTCTATATTCATTTCTGGAGAGCGCCAAATATGTCCCAGGGGGTAGGTTTTTTTGTTTTTGTTTCAGTGAATCCACCAGAGGCCGCTGTGTGCGCTTTTTCAGATCTCTAATTTCTCTCGCGAGTGCCATTCGCGCCTGCTGTTCTCTCGTAAATCCACCAGAGGCCGCTGTGTGCGCTTTTTCAGATCTCAAATTTCTCTCACGAGTGCCATTCATGCCTGCTGTTCTCACGTAAATCCACCAGAGGCCGCTGTGTGCGCTTTTTCAGATCTCAAATATTTCTCACGAGTGCCATTCGCACCTGCTGTTCTCATGTAAATCCACCAGAGGCCGCTGTGTGCGCTTTTTCAGATCTCAAATTTCTCTCGCGTGTGCCATTCGTGCCTGCTGTTCTCTCATAAATCCACCAGAGGCCGCTGTGTGCGCTTTTTCAGATCTCAAATATTTCTCACGAGTGCCATTCGCACCTGCTGTTCTCATGTAAATCCACCAGAGGCCACTGTGTGCGCTTTTTCAGATCTCAAATTTCTCTCGCGAGTGCCATTCGCACCTGCTGTTCTCTCGTAAATCCACCAGAGGCCGCTGTGTACGCTTTCTCAGATCTCAAATTTCTCTCGCGAGTGCCATTCGCGCCTGCTGTTCTCACGTAAATCCACCAGAGGCCGCTGTGTGCGCATTTTCAGATCTCAAATTTCTCTCGCGAGTGCCATTCGCACCTGCTGTTCTCGCGTAAATCCACCAGAGGCCGCTGTGTGCGCATTTTCAGATCTCAAATTTCTCTCGCGAGTGCCATTCGCGCCTGCTGTTCTCACGTAAATACACCAGAGGCCGCTGTGTGCGCTTTTTCAGATCTCAAATTTCTCTCGCGAGTGCCATTCGCGCCTGCTGTTCTCTCGTAAATCCACCAGAGGCCGCTGTGTGCGCTTTTTCAGATCTCAAATTTCTCTCGCGAGTGCCATTCGCGCCTGCTGTTCTCTCGTAAATCCACCAGAGGCTGCTGTGTGCGCTTTTTCAGATCTCTAATTTCTCTCGCGAGTGCCATTCGCGCCTGCTGTTCTCTCGTAAATCCACCAGAGGCCGCTGTGTGCGCTTTTTCAGATCTCTAATTTCTCTCGCGAGTGCCATTCGCACCTGCTGTTCTCTCGTAAATCCACCAGAGGCCGCTGTGTGCGCTTTTTCAGATCTCAAATTTCTCTCGCGAGTGCCATTCGTGCCTGCTGTTCTCACGTAAATACACCAGAGGCTGCTGTGTGCGCTTTTTCAGATCTTAAATTTCTCTCGCGAGTGCCATTCGTGCCTGCTGTTCTCACGTAAATCCACCAGAGGCCGCTGTGTGCGCTTTTTCAGATCTCAAATTTCTCTCACGAGTGCCATTAGCGTCTGCTGTTCTCACGTAAATACACTAGAGGCCGCTGTGTGCGCTTTTTCAGATCTCAAATTTCTCTCACGAGTGCCATTAGCGCCTGCTGTTCTCACATAAATCCACCAGAGGCCGCTGTGTGCGCTTTTTCAGATCTCAAATTTCTCTCACGAGTGCCATTAGCGCCTGCTGTTCTCACGTAAATACACTAGAGGCCGCTGTGTGCGCTTTTTCAGATCTCAAATTTCTCTTGCAAGTGCCATTCGCGACTGCTGTTCTCATGGATGTTGTCGACTCACTGACCGACCGACTGAATGACTAATCACCGGCCGAAACCCCCACCCACCCCCTTCCCTAAACCCAGCCGACAGTGTTTTCAAAAGCAATCCAGAAATAGAAAAGCCTACACGGTCGCCTGATTTTTACCACGTTTTCAGATCTTACCACATTCTCACCGTTATTTACTTGTTTTATTTTTTGCCTTTTGTTTTTGTCTTACCTGCTTTCTGCAACCGTTCTTCCCCAGACTCAAACCCTGTCATCGTGGTCAGCTCCACACTACATCTCAAGTCCGCCAACGTATGCGGTAAGCCACAGGGCTCAGCATAAAGCTGTGCACATGGAGGTAAGCAGTCAGCTGGTAGCGTGAAAAGAAACAGAAGCCGTCGGCAGCGTCATACCACCCCGTAGCGTTCGTTTTAAGGATGAAATGCAGCCATACATACTTCTGGCCACATAATTTGTGCTCTCCAGAAATGTATATGGGGGTACGTATTCACAATGAGCCTTTTAAATAATAATATCATGTACACATAAGAAATAATATATAAATAAATAGGTCTGTAAAATAACAGAAAAGGGCACTACATTCTTGCTTATTTGCTTAATACATGCATTTTTTCTTACATGGAAACTTTGTCATACACTTTGAAAACTATCCATAATTAGCAGTTTTCTGCATTTTGCGATGAATTAATAAATTATCTTTCTTCCAACACCATTTAACCTTGAAAAGTGTTAAAAAGTGACTTTTATTATCATGTGTGATATTCTACAGTGCTATATTGTGTGTGTTGCTGTTATATATTACGCTACAGAAGCCTTGTAATAAACTGCAGCACATTTTCTGTTATTTTACACACTTATTTCTCTAGATACTATCTCTTATATTATCTAAAATGACACTAAAAGTCACTCTGTTAAACTGTAGAGTTGAATTTTCAACATCAGAAGTGGACAGAGCAGAGCTCAACATCCCATAATGCAATTCACCACCGCAAATAAACACAAAACACACTAAATACAGAAAGTAACCTTAATATTTGTTAGCAGAAAGGTTGTTGTCAACTACCTACCTACATGACACTTCATGAAAGACCACAGTGTGAGTTTTTCTGCTGCTCGTGTCCAAGGTCGCCCTCTGATGGTCACATACTGCACTGCAGCGCTGTGGAAACATTCAATACATCTTTGTAATATGCAAAAGGTCATGCAATAATGTAAAATGGCAATGTATTTCTAAATTTAAATTAGCATTCTCCATGACTTATGTGAAAAGTTTGGTTGCAAAATGAGAATTATAATTAAAATATACACTCACCGGCCATTTTATTAGGTACACCTTACTAGTACCGAGTCGGACCCTCTTTTGTCTTCAGAACTGCCATAATCCTTCATGGCAGAGATTCAACAAGCTACTGGAAATATTCTTCAGAGATTTTGCTCCATATTGACATGATAGCATCACACAGTTGCTGCAGATTTGTTGGCTGCCCATCTATAATGCCAATCTCCCGTTCCACCACATCCCAAAGGTGCTCTATTGGATTGAGATCCAGTGATGTGGAGGCCATTTGAGTACAGTGAACTCATTGTCATGTTCAAGAAACCAGTCTGAGATGATTGGCGCTTTCTCTGTAAAGACTAGAGATGGTTGTGCGTGAAAATCCGAGTAGATCAGCGGTTTCTGAATTACTCAGACCAGCCCACATAATTTAACGATCATTTTGATTTCGCACCAAAATTTGCACGCAAGTCATGAAGAATGCATTTAAATAATAACACAATATTTTACACATTGCATTGCCATTTTGCATTTTACTCTTTAATATGACTTTCGCTATCGATATGCTTTCATACGCACAGGCTGAAATGACATCACAAGCCTTAAAATATTTGTACAAATATATTTATTACAGTTTCAACAGTCAAAAACCAGCAAGGTCAGAAGAATAATTACATAAATGCATTACATTGGTAATTACGTTACTTATGCAATCCAGAGCGGACACAACTATTGAGGGCATAAGTAAAATAAACAACAACAAAAAAACAATATTAAAAATCAAACAAATAAATAAATAATAGTGGTTCAGGAAAAATCTGTTTTTCTTCACATGAGTTGGCTATCAGCTCTGTCGTGTAGATCAGAGATGTTTATATTGCTTTATGTTTCGCAAACATCACGAGATAGAAGCAGCTTATTAATATCAGTCTCCATTCGAAACCTTGGCATGGCTTCATTCAACAGACAAAACACAAAAATAAAATCATATCATTCAGACCTGCTCATCCAATTGATAGTTTTCAGTCATGTGACCTGTGTGGAGGCTGACGGGCACAAAAACATTGAGCCGTAATGGTGGCTACACTGGGATCTTCATAGAAACGCAGCACAAACTGCTCATATCTCCATCTGTGAATATTGAATATTTCTATCACATATCATTTGTTAATTTTCCACAGCAGAATGAACCGCCAACTATTCCAGCATATGTTTTACACAGCGGATGCCCTTCCAGCTGCAACCCAGTACTGGGAAACACCCATACACACTCACATTCACACACACTCAAACACTATGGCCAACTAGCACCCGGAGGAAACCCACGCCAATACGGGAGAACATGCAAACTCACACAGCGCCCAGGACTTGGACCAGCGACCTTCTTGCAGTGAGGCCACTGAGCCACCGTACCACTCCTCTATCACATGTCAACAGAATTAAACAGAGATATGATCACAAACTGCACATTGGGATTCATATTCTGTTGTTTTCAGTCATTTGAAACCCTCATGTCCCTGTCAGAGCTACAGTTCAGCCATGTTTACATTTATCTTGTGGATATTCCTCAGAGATTCAGTCATAATTGATGGCGTATACGTGTTAGTATTTATACTTCGGTTAGTAATGCTATATCTTATTGCATAATACTTAGCCATTCTTTTGGGCTTAAAAAAAGAAATTGCTCAGCCCAGGCATTTAACAGGAGACATTATTGTTTTGTCCACCAGGGGGCGTTTCTATAACGTTGCGACATCACGTGAAAACTATCAATAGCAGAGCATTACTATGAGGAAAGGGTGGACATCTGCATCACGACGACACCAAACCACCTGCACGAAACGGCACCACTCAATGAAAGGTCAAAGGTGAGAATGACGTCAGGGGTCAAAGGTCAAGGTGTTGGTATGGATGATGTGTGTGTTCGAGCTCCATTCCTGCTCCCACAAGCCCTTCATAGACACAATATGAGCCCGTAACACTGAAGCTGTGGGAAACCGTGGTTTATGTGGTGAATAGGGCGGTGGGTGATAAATCCGAGCTTAGTTTTTACCAGAAGATGGCGCTGTATACTTTACGAACAGCCGTACTGTGTATGCCTCCAGTTCCTTACCACTTAAACTTAAAATAATCTTTTATAAAGTTAGGAACGTTTCTGCCCTTAAACACTAGTCTAGAGCACCACCTAGTGTTAAAAACTAAGCCTAGAGCGCCATCTGCAATTAAAACCTAGCCTAGAGCACCTTCTAGTGTTAAAATCTAGCCTACAGCGCCATCTAGTGTTAAAAACTAGCCCAGAGCACCATCTGCTGTTAGATACTAGCTTAGAGCTCCATCTGCCAATAAAACCTAGCCTAGTGCGCCATCTAGTGTTAAAGTCAAGCCTAGAGTGCCATCTAGTGTTAAAAACTAGTCTAGAACGCCGTCTGCCATTAAAAACTAGCCTAGAGCGCCCCCTGCTGTTAAACACTAGGCTAGAGCGCCATCTAGTGTTAAAATAAAGCCTAGAGCCATCTGCCATTACAAACTAGTCTAGAGGGCCGTCTGTTGTTAAATACTAGATTAGAGTGCCATCTAGTGTTATATACTGGTCTGGAGTGCCATCTGGTGTAATAAACTAGCCTGTCTGCTGTTAAACACTAGTTTAGAGCGCCATCTAGTGTTAAATACTAGTCTAGAGTGCCATCTGGTGTAATAAACTAGCCTGTGTGCTGTTAAACACTAGCTTAGAGCGCCATCTAGTGTTAAATACTAGTCTAGAGCGCCATCTGGTTTAAATAACTAGCCTGTCTGCTATTAAACACTAGCTTAGAGTGCCATCTAGTGTTAAATACTAGTCTATAGCGCCATCTGGTGTAATAAACTAGCCTGTCTGCTGTTAAACACTAGCTTAGAGTGCCATCTAGTGTTAAATACTAGTCTAGAGCGGCATCTGGTGTAATAAACTAGCCTGTCTGCTGTTAAACACTAGCTTAGAGTGCCATCTAGTGTTAAATACTAGTCTAGAGCGCCATCTGGTGTAATAAACTAGCCTGTCTGCTGTTAAACACTAGCTTAGAGCGCCATCTAGTATTAAATACTAGTCTAGAGCGGCATCTGGTGTAATAAACTAGCCTGTCTGCTGTTAAACACTAGCTTAGAGTGCCATCTAGTGTTAAATACTAGTCTATAGCGCCATCTGGTGTAATAAACTAGCCTGTGTGCTGTTAAACACTAGCTTAGAGCGCCATCTAGTGTTAAATACTAGTCTAGAGCGGCATCTGGTGTAATAAACTAGCCTGTGTGCTGTTAAACACTAGCTTAGAGCGCCATCTAGTGTTAAATACTAGTCTAGAGCGGCATCTGGTGTAATAAACTAGCCTGTGTGCTGTTAAACACTAGCTTAGAGCGCCATCTAGTGTTAAATACTAGTCTAGAGCGCCATCTGGTGTAATAAACTAGCCTGTCTGCTGTTAAGTACTAGCTTAGAGCGCCATCTAGTGTTAAATACTAGTCTATAGCGCCATCTGGTGTAATAAACTAGCCTGTCTGCTGTTAAACACTAGTTTAGAGCGCCATCTAGTGTTAAATACTAGTCTATAGCGCCATCTGGTGTAATAAACTAGCCTGTCTGCTGTTAAACACTAGTTTAGAGCGCCATCTAGTGTTAAATACTAGTCTATAGCGCCATCTGGTGTAATAAACTAGCCTGTCTGCTGTTAAACACTAGTTTAGAGCGCCATCTAGTGTTAAATACTAGTCTATAGCGCCATCTGGTGTAATAAACTAGCCTGTCTGCTGTTAAACACTAGTTTAGAGCGCCATCTAGTGTTAAATACTAGTCTAGAGTGCCATCTGGTGTAATAAACTAGCCTGTCTGCTGTTAAACACTAGTTTAGAGCGGCATCTAGTGTTAAATACTAGTCTAAAGCGCCATCTGGTGTTAATAACTGGACAAGAACGCCATTTGGTGTTAAACAACAGCTAGCCTAGAGTGTTATCTGCAGTAAAAAGCTAGTCTAAAACACTGTCTTCCATTAAAAACTAGCCTAGATCGTCACCTGTTCTTAAATACTAGTCTAGAGCGCCCTCTGCTGTTAAAAACAAAGCTCAGAATTGATCCACGAATCACAACGCATGATTTTATCGCCACAGCCCTATTGGTGAATCTCCAAAAACACGTCATATTTTACCCCAAAGTTAATTATTTTTATGCAAACCATCACTTTCTGAGGTGAAATGCGACATGAACAGGTTATGTTGATGACGTGACACTAAAACTCCTAGAACAATATTAGCATCATGAAACACGTCACACTGGGTACATGAGCATGGACGTTTGTCATTGTGTGTGTCTTTGCATGTTTGTGTATGTATGTGTGTGTATTTATGTATGTGTATGTTTGTATGTGTGTGTGTGTGTGTATGTGTGTGAGGGAGATATACAGAGATAATCAGAGAGTGAAGTGGGTGTGGCTAGATCACATGACGCAGCACTTCTCAGCAGAGTTCTTCAGGTCCTCCAGCGTGGCCTGGGCTTTGTCTTTCAGATGACCCATATCCACGTTCTGGATGTTGGTCAGTTGACCCAGCACCGACTGCTTCTGCTCCTCCTCCTGGTTGTCCTGTGCGATCATCTTGGCCAGTTCGGTGGGCAGCTCCACATCGTCCCGCGCTGCCTGGATCTGAGTATCGTCCACCTCATTCTGGAGCACAGAACATGGATATTTTAGAGAACCAACACTAAAATTAGGACTAAAACTTCACTGAAATATGTTTCATATCAAATAATGCATACAAATACATCCTCTGATTGTGCACATGCAAATGTAAATCAAGATTGTGCAAGATTGCTCCTAAAGCAGGCTTCATTTTCTTTATGCAGTTTGTTTTTCCCCTCAGCATTCTAAAAACATTAACACAAAACAGGCATTACAAATGCATAATACATACACTCAGCGGCCACTTTATTAGGTACACATTACTAGTACCGGGTTGGACCCCTTTTGCCTTCAGAACTGCCTTAATCCTTGGTGGTCTAGATTCAACAAGCTACTGGAAATATTCCTCAGAGATTTTGCTCTATATTGACATGATAGCATCACACAGTTGCTGCAGATTTGTCGGCTGCACATCCATGATGCCAATCTCCAGTTCCACCATGTTCAAGAAACCAGTCTGAGATGATTGGCGCTTTATGACATGGTGCGTTATCCTGCTGGAAGTAGCAATCAGAAGATGGAGACACTGTGCTCATAAAGGGATGGACATGGTCAGCAACAATACTCAGGTAGACTGTGGCGTTGACACCATGCTCAATTGGTACTAATGGACCCAAAGTGTGCCAAGAAAATCTCCCCCACACCATTACACCACCACCACCAGCCTGAACCGCTGATACAAGGCAGGATGATCCATGCTTTCATGTTGTTGAGGCCAAATTCTGAGCCGACCATCCGAATGTGGCAGCAGAAATGGAGACTCATCAGACCAGGCAACGTTTCTCCAATCTTCTCTTGTCCAGTTTTGGTGAGCCTGTGTGAATTGTAGCCTCAGTTTCCTGTTCTTAGCTGACAGGAGCGGCACCCGGTGTGGTCTTCAGCTGCTGTAGCCCATCCGCCTCAAGGTTGGACGTGTTGTGTGTTCAGAGATGCTCTTCTGCAGACCTCGGTTGTAACGAGTGCTTATTTGAGTTACTGTTGCCTATCTGCTGGAACCAGTCTGGCCATTCTCCTCTGACCTCTGGCATCAACAAGGCATTTGCGCCCACAGAACTGCCGCTCACTGGATATTTCCTCTTTGTCGGACCATTCTCTGTAAACCCTAGAGATGGTTGTGCGTGAAAATCCCAGTAGATCAGCAGTTTCTGAAATACTCAGAGCAGCCCGTCTGGCACCAACAACCATGCCACGTTCAAAGTCACTTAAATCCCCTTTCTTCCCCATTCTGATGCTCGCTTTGAACTGCAGCAGATCGTCTTGACCATGTCTACATGCCTAAATGCAGTGAGCTGCTGCCATGTGATTGGCTGATTAGACATTTGCGTTAACGAGCAGTTGGACAGGTGTACCTAATAAAGTGGCCGGTGAGTGTGTGTTTAAAAATGCATAGAATTAGCATTGAAAAAATGTGTTATTCCAAAGAATGTATTAAAATACACAAACATACATAAAAACATCAAAAAAGCTAAATAAATACATTTTTAATTGTATTTGCTGTGAGGTGGAGTTATATGTCTGTCATTCCATGTTATTTTTATGTATTTTAAACTTATGCAGTATGCATTTGTAATGAATGCTTTGTTATGCAGTTTTTGGAATACAGAGGAAAAAACATGTGGTATAAAGGAAATGAAGCTGTTTTAGAAACATTATTATTAATGCATTTATTAATCATATCTTTGTAATTTAACATAAAATGTAATTTTTAGATGCATTAATTTAGCGTATGCACTTTCAGCATGTGCACTTTTATACAGTTTTACAGCAGACCTAAAACTCCTTTTTTTGCAATATAAAATATATTTATCTAACTTTTTTGAGCCTTTTAATGCATTATTTTGAATATCATTAAACGCCTCTGCCTTCTGCAAATGTATTATGTATTTGTCTTTTTTGTGTTGTGCAGTTTTTGGAATACTGAGGGAGATCACATAAACTGCATAAAGAAAACAAACCCTGCTTTAGGAGCATTCACAATCTTGCAGGTGCTTTTTTATACAATTTATATTTGCACAAACATTCAGCATATGTATTTTAAGCATTGCTTAGTATACAACACGCTTCAGTGAAGTGTGTTGCAAGAAATCACAGTATGCAAAAAAACAACCCTGTGGTTACATAACCAGTCAGAGAAGCAGACAATCAGAAACACTCAGTGATTTTGTGTGTTTGCTGTCAGGTTGTTCTCAAAATGACAGAAAGAGCAGAAATCACTTCAGGGTTTTGTGCACGGTGACGTTTCTTTCCAGGTTAAGCCTACTCTTTATGCTGTTTTCATTTAAGTAAACATCTCATCTATATACATTTAATTTAACATTTAATTTAGTAGATCAAGCACTAACATCATCATGCAATTTGTTAGCGTTTAAATAATAACTCATTATAGGGTTGTGCAATGTGATCATACTGTATATATTCATTTTATTTTCAGCTTAGTCCCTTTATTAATATGGGGTCACCACAGCGGAATGAACCGCCAACTTATTCAGCATATGTTTTACGCAGAGGATGCCCTTCCAGCTGCAACTCATCACTGGGAAACACCCATACATTCTCATTCACACACATACACTACGGACAGATTAGCCTACCCAATTCACCTATAGCGCATGTATTTGGAAGGAAACCGAAGCACCTGGAGGAAACCCACGCGAACGGGGGAACATGCAAACTCCACACAGAAATGCCAACTGACCAAGCCGAGGCTCGAATCAGCGACCTTCTTGCTGTGAGGCGAGAGCGCTACCTACTGCGCCGCCACTGTATATATGGTACGGACAAAATAAAAAGACTTATCATTTCATATTACGCTCTATCGTTTATTTTGTGGTGCTGTTTATATTAATACTTTTTAATAATTTATATGAGCACAATATTATAAGTCATTATCATTAACAGCATCTTAAAATTTTTTTCCTTTGGCTTAGTCCATTTATTAATCAGGGGTCGCCACAGCGGAATGAACCGCCAACTATTCCAGCATATGTTTTACACAGCGGATGCCCTTCCAGCTGCAACCCAGTACTAGTAAACACCCATACACACTCATTCACACACACATACACTACGGATAATTTAGTTGATCAATTCCCCTATAGCGCATGTGTTTGGACTGTGGGGGAAACCGGAGCACCCGGAGGAAACCCACACCAACACGGGGAGAACATGCAAACTCCACAGAGAAACGCCAACTGACCCAGCCGAGGCTTGAACCAGTGACCTTCTTGCTGTAAGGCCACAGTTCTAACCACTGTGCCACTCTGCCGCCCATTTTGCATTTTATTTAGTGATATTTTTTGTTTTTAATTATGTTGGACCTGGAATTTTTTACATTTGATTATGTTTATTTTATATTTCTACATATTTAATCAAACTCAAGTTCTAAATAAAGTGGAAATATGATCACCTATGAATGAGTAGACGTACGAGTGTATACTTACAATGTAAATTTAAAAATAGTCCTTTACATGTGGTCATTATATACACTAGCTGACACACGTCTTGTGGTGGATCTCAGTTGTAAGAGCAACAAATACTAACTTGTCTTCTAGTTGATCATGTGTAAAAGTGTCAGAATTTTGATTTTTCTGATGAATCATCTGTTGATCTGCATCCCAATCATCACCAATACTGCAGAAGACCTACTGGAACCAGCATGGAGCCAAGATTTTCACAGAAATCAGTCAAGTTTGGTGAAGGAGAAATCATGGTTTGGGGTTCATTCAGTATGGGGGCGTGCGAGAGATCTGCAGAGTGAATGATCAACATTAACAGCCTGAGGTATCAAGACATTTGTGCTGCCCATTACATTACAAACCACAGGAGAGGGACAATTCTCCAGCAGGATAGCGCTCCTTCTCATACTTCAGCCTCCACATCAAAGCTCCTGAAAGCAAAGAAGGTCAAGCTGCTCCAGGATTGGCCAGCCCAGTCACCAGACATGAACATTATTGAGCATGTCTGGGGTGAGATGAAGGAGGAGGCGTTGAACATGAACACAAAGACTCTTGATGAACTCTTGGAGTGCTGGAAGAACGCTTTGCCATTCCAGATGACTTTATTAATGCGTGATTTGAGTCATTCAGAGATGTATGATGCAGTCCTCCAAGCTCATGATGGAGTCAGACACAATATTCATTCTGTTTCCACTGCAGCATGACTTTATATTCTATACTGGACATTATTGAAGGTTCAGTCACAAGACCAGACCTTACTGTCCTAATGAAATCATTCAACATCAAGGCATGATCATATTTATTTAAATAAAATAAGCGTCATCTAGAGGCCTTTGCCTTTCAGACACTTCTGACACCAAATCATCAACTAGAAGTCAAGTTATTTTTTGTGTTCCTAAAACTTGGATAGGCCACAAGACTTCATTCATTCATTTTCTTGTCGGCTTTGTCCCTTGCGGGGTCGCCACAGCAGAATGAACCGCCAACTTATCCAGCACGATTTTACGCAGCGGATGCCCTTCCAGCCGCAACCCATCTCTGGGAACTTCCACACACACATTCACACTCATACACTATGGACAATTTAGCTTACCCAATTCACCTGTACTGCATGTCTTTGGACTGTGGGGGAAACCGGAGCACCCGGAGGAAACCCACGTAAACATGGGGAGAACATGCAAACTCCACACAGAAATGACAACTGACCCAGCCGAGGCTCGAACCAGCGATCGTCTTGCTGTGAGGCAACAGCACTACCTACTAGGCATGGGCTGGTATAAGATTCTGACGGTATGATAACCTTGGATAAAAATATGACGGTTTTACGGTATCACAGTATTGTGATTACAGCTCTAAAATACGTTCTTTTTAAATGTCTGGGTAAAAAACTAAAAGTTTTTTCCGCTTTGAACACAATATATTTTATTTTGAGAAACATTTATAATATTTTGGAGCAGTAAACGTGCCAGGCCAAATAATGAAAATGAATCATTGACGTCTGCGGTCTTCATTAGTTTCAAAAACACTGATTTATTTACAATTTAAAATGGCATCTTTGGATATCTTTACTGCTGGAGATGCTGTTGTTAAAAAAAATGTAAATAAAAAAAATCTTACACATACCTTAGAAACGGTATTAGAGAAAATTTTGGCGGTATGAAAACCTTGACTATTCCAAACCACGGTATACCTTGAAAACGGTTATCGTCCCATGCCTACTACCTACTGCACCACCTTACGATATCATCATAAATATTGTTATAGTGATATGAGATTTCTGTCATAATGCACAACACAAACTCATTATTTTCTTTACATTTGCTTTTTTATCCATTTTTTTAAATATATTTTACCTGATATTGATGTTGTTTCTTAATATTTGTTTGTTTGTGAAGCACTTTGAGTTGCATGTATGTAGGAAATGTGCTCCACAAATAAAAATGATCATTATTTCATTACACTAACAATACTTACTGTGCTGAGGAATGTGTTTTAATTAACAATATCACAAAGGAGAATATGAGGCTTTTATGCACAGTGTAAGTGTTGTTTTTTAGGTGTGAAATGTGATTGTTTTTGTGAAGTGTGTGTGTGTGTGTGTGTGTGTGAGTTGAGCGAGGCGTTGAGTGTCTCCTGGTGTGGGCAGATGACAGAAGACAAACGCTGTGATTAATTATTACCTTTGGCAACCTGTATTTGTCTCTGAAGTGAGACCTGACTGTCGCCCGCTCCGCCTTCTTCTGGGCAAAACTGGCATCCCGCTCTTCCCTGAGGAGGACAACAGAGAACGTTAAACACACACTATACACACACTAGACACACACTATACACACAAGACAAACACTATACATAAACACACTATACACACATACATACATCATTCTTACACACGCACACATATATATATATATATACACACACACTAGAGACACTATACATACATATAGTGTATACATACACTATACATAGATATACACACTATACACACAAACACTATCAATAAACACACAATACATACACTACACATAAAAAAACAATAGACACACACTATCACACTTATGTGTGCACATATACACACTATGATTACTATGATACTATGCACACACTATACATACAGACTCTCACACATACACACACACACACAATACATACACAGTATGCATCAACACACTATACACACATAAACACACACTATACACAAAAAATCTCACACATACACGCTCACACACATTATACATACAGTACACTATACAGTACACACATAAACAAACTACGCACACACAAACACTCTCACACATAAGTGCTCAAACACACACACTATACATACACTAAACACACACACTATGCATGAACACACTATATACACAAGCACTATGAATACACTATACACACACACTAACATATTCTTACACTACGCACACATTATACTGTGCATACACTATACACACACTATACACACACACATGGTCACATTTACAAACACATATATATGCACACACACTTACATACAGACATTCACACACCCATAAACACACACGCATGTAGATGCACTAACTCGCACACAAACAAAACACACTCACATATACACACACTCACAAATAAACAAACCCTCATGCAGACACACACTCTCTCTCACACACAAACACACACACAAATGCACGCTCATACAAATACACACGCACACACAAACACACTCTCTATCTCTCTCACACATGAACACAATATACATACACTATACACATTATATACACAAGCACTATGAATACACTATACACACAAACACACACACTAACATATTCTTACACTACGCACACATTATACTGTGCATACACTATACACACACTATTCACACACACATGGTCACATTTACAAACACACACACACACATATATATACATGCACACACACTTACATACAGACATTCACACACCCATAAACACACACGCATGTAGATGCACTAACTCGCACACAAACAAAACACACTCACATATACACACACTCACAAATAAACAAACCCTCATGCAGACACACACTCTCTCTCACACACACACACACACAAATGCACACTCATACAAATACACACACACACACAAACACACTCGCATATACACACACGCACACACAAACACACTCTCTATCTATCTCACACATGAACACAATATACATACACTATACACACTATGATTAAACACATGCAACACACACTACACGTGAGCATACTATACACACACACTATACAATAGACATACACTATACATACACACTCTCACACATACACACACACAGTATGCATCAACACACTATACACACATAAACACACACGATACACGCTCACACACATTATACATACAGTACACTATACACACATAAACAAACTACGCACACACAAACACTCTCACACATACGTGCTCACATACACACACTATACACACACACGATACACGCCCACACACATTATACATACAGTACACTATACACACAAACTACGCACACACAAACACTCTCACACATACGTGCTCACATACACACACTATACACATTATATACACAAGCACTATGAATACACTATACACACACACACACACACACACTAACATATTCTTACACTACGCACACATTATACTGTGCATACACTATACACACACTATTCACACACACATGGTCACATTTACAAACACACACACATATATATATATATGCACACACACTTACATACAGACATTCACACACCCATAAACACACACGCATGTAGATGCACTAACTCACACACAAACAAAACACACTCACATATACACACACTCACAAATAAACAAACCCTCATGCAGACACACTCTCTCTTTCTCACACACACACACACAAATGCACGCTCATACAAATCCACACAAACACACTCGCATATACACACACGCACACACAAACACACTCTCTATCTCTCTCACACATGAACACAATATACATACACTATACACACTATGATTAAACACATGCAACACACACTACAGGTGAGCATACTATACACACACACTATACAATAGACACACACTATCACACACACACACAGTATGCATCAACACACTATACACACATAAACACACACGATACACGCTCACACACATTATACATACAGTACACTATACACACAAACTACGCACACACAAACACTCTCACACATACGTGCTCACATACACACACTATACATACACATTATATACACAAGCACTATGAATACACTATACACACACACACACACACACACTAACATATTCTTACACTACGCACACATTATACTGTGCATACACTATACACACACTATTCACACACACATGGTCACATTTACAAACACACACACATATATATATATATGCACACACACTTACATACAGACATTCACACACCCATAAACACACACGCATGTAGATGCACTAACTCACACACAAACAAAACACACTCACATATACACACACTCACAAATAAACAAACCCTCATGCAGACACACACTCTCTCTCACACACACACACAAATGCACGCTCATACAAATACACACAAACACACTCGCATATACACACACGCACACACAAACACACTCTCTATCTCTCTCACACATGAACACAATACACATACACTATACACACTATGATTAAACACATGCAACACACACTGCACGTGAGCATACTATACACACACACACTATACAATAGACACACACTATCACACATACACACACAGTATGCATCAACACACTATACACACATAAACACACACGATACACGCCCACACACATTATACATACAGTACACTATACACACATAAACTACGCACACACAAACACTCTCACACATACGTGCTCACATACACACACTATACACATTATATACACAAGCACTATGAATACACTATACACACAAACACACACACTAACATATTCTTACACTACGCACACATTATACTGTGCATACACTATACACACACTATTCACACACACATGGTCACATTTACAAACACATATATATGCACACACACTTACATTCAGGCATTCACACACCCATAAACACACACGCATGTAGATGCACTAACTCACACACAAACAAAACACACTCACATATACACACACTCACAAATAAACAAACCCTCATGCAGACACACACTCTCTCTCTCACACACACACACAAATGCACACTCATACAAATACACACGCACACACAAACACACTCGCATATACACACACGCACACACAAACACACTCTCTATCTCACACATGAACACAATATACATACACTATACACACTATGATTAAACACATGCAACACACACTACAGGTGAGCATACTATACACACACACTATACAATAGACACACACTATACATACACACTCTCACACATACACACACACAGTATGCATCAACACACTATACACACATAAACACACACGATACACGCCCACACACATTATACATACAGTACACTATACACACATAAACAAACTACGCACACACAAACACTCTCACACATACGTGCTCACATACACACACTATACACACACACGATACACGCCCACACACATTATACATACAGTACACTATACACACATAAACTACGCACACACAAACGTGCTCACATACACACACTATACACATTATATACACAAGCACTATGAATACACTATACACACAAACACACACACTAACATATTCTTACACTACGCACACATTATACTGTGCATACACTATACACACACTATTCACACACACATGGTCACATTTACAAACACACACTCACATATATATATATATATATATGCACACACACTTACATACAGGCATTCACACACCCATAAACACACACGCATGTAGATGCACTAACTCACACACAAACAAAACACACTCACATATACACACACTCACAAATAAACAAACCCTCATGCAGACACACACTCTCTCTCTCTCTCACACACACACACACACACACACACACACACACACACACACACACACACACACACACACACACACACACACACACACACACACACACACACACGCATGTAGATGCACTAACTCACACACAAACAAAACACACTCACAAATACACACACTCACAAATAAACAAACCCTCATGCAGACACACACTCTCTCTCTCTCACACACACACACACACACACACAAATGCACACTCATACAAATACACACAAACACACTCGCATATACACACACGCACACACAAACACACTCTCTATCTCTCTCACACATGAACACAATATACATACACACTATGATTAAACACATGCAACACACACTACACGTGAGCATACTACACACACACACTATACAATAGACACACACTATCACACATACACACACAGTATGCATCAACACACTATACACACATAAACACATGATACACGCCCACACACATTATACATACAGTACACTATACACACATAAACAAACTACGCACACACAAACACTCTCACACATACGTGCTCACATACACACACTATACACATTATATACACAAGCACTATGAATACACTATACACACAAACACACACACTAACATATTCTTACACTACGCACACATTATACTGTGCATACACTATACACACACTATTCACACACACATGATCACATTTACAAACACACACACACACATATATATACATGCACACACACTTACATACAGACATTCACACACCCATAAACACACACGCATGTAGATGCACTAACTCGCACACAAACAAAACACACTCACATATACACACACTCACAAATAAACAAACCCTCATGCAGACACACACTCTCTCACACACACACACACAAATGCACACTCATACAAATACACACGCACACACAAACACACTCGCATATACACACACGCACACACAAACACACTCTCTATCTCTCTCACACATGAACACAATATACATACACTATACACACTATGATTAAACACATGCAACACACACTACACGTGAGCATACTATACACACACACTATACAATAGACATACACTATACATACACACTCTCACACATACACACACACACACAGTATGCATCAACACACTATACACACATAAACACACACGATACACGCCCACACACATTATACATACAGTACACTATACACACATAAACAAACTACGCACACACAAACACTCTCACACATACGTCCTCACATACACACACTATACACATTATATACACAAGCACTATGAATACACTATACACACAAACCCACACACTAACATATTCTTACACTACGCACACATTATACTGTGCATACACTATACACACACTATTCACACACACATGGTCACATTCACACACCCATAAACACACACGCATGCAGATGCACTAACTCACACACAAACAAAACACACTCACACATACACACACTCACAAATAAACAAACCCTCATGCAGACACACACTCTCTCTCTCACACACACACACACACACACAAATGCACGCTCATACAAATACACACAAACACACTCACATATACACACACGCACACACAAACACACTCTCTATCTCTCTCACACATGAACACAATATACATACACTATACACACTATGATTAAACACATGCAACACACACTACAGGTGAGCATACTATACACACACACTATACAATAGACACACTATCACACATACACGCACAGTATGCATCAACACACTATACACACATAAACACACACGATACACGCCCACACACATTATACATACAGTACACTATACACACATAAACAAACTACGCACACACAAACACTCTCACACATACGTGCTCACATACACACACTATACACATTATATACACAAGCACTATGAATACACTATACACACAAACACACACACTAACATATTCTTACACTACGCACACATTATACTGTGCATACACTATACACACACTATTCACACACACATGGTCACATTTACAAACACATATATATGCACACACACTTACATACAGACATTCACACACCCGCATGTAGATGCACTAACTCACACACAAACAAAACACACTCACATATACACACACTCACAAATAAACAAACCCTCATGCAGACACACTCTCTCTCTCACACACACAAATGCACGCTCATACAAACACACACAAACACACTCACATATACACACACACTCACAGACACTCTCTCTCTCACACACACACACACACACACTCTCTATCTCTCTGACACACACACTCAAGTGCCTGCATATTGTCAGATGTCTGGTGTAGAGTGCAGTGTTAAGTGTGTGAGTGTGACTGCTGTCTCAGGACTAATTTTAGGACGTTTTTAGATGCTAATTTAAATAATGATCGGAGCAGAGCAGACGTCACCGCTGAACGCCGCTTCAGTTCCTCCTCGTTCTGCAGGAACTAAAACAGATGCATAGGGAGAGATCCTCTAAAGTCGTCCTCGAGGATTAATGCGCCATCAGATCTTATACAATAAACACCTTCAAAGAGTGCATTAAGTAGGGGGCAAACGTGCACTGGATTTACAGTGTTCATTTGTTGTACATCTGGATATTTGAGCAGCTGCTTTAAACACACTAACAGCATATTGCTCATTATGGAAAGATGGAATATGTCTAATTAATGCGATAAAATCAACTTCATTTAATTAAATTGAATTACATTTTAATTGCATTATTGTAATTGCTTTATAAAAATCAAGTAAGCACTGAAAATAATCAACATAGAAACATTAATTAAATAGAAACAATTAAAACAGACTAGTTACAGATTTTCTTGACATAACCTTTAATACACTTTAACTTATTCCATTACGAGTTACTGGTTTAAATCATAAAAAATAACGAGTTATTTACAGCCAATGTCGAACATTGTGTCAAGCCTGCTAATGTTTTTTTATATACAGTTGAAGTCAGAATTATTCGCCCCCCTGTTTATTTTTTCCCCCAATTTCTGTTTAACGGAGAAAAGATTTTTCTCAGCACATTTCTAATCATAACAGTTTTAATAACTCATCTCTAATAACTGATTTATTTTATCTTTGCCATGATGACAGCACATAATATTAGACTAGATATTCTTCAAGACACTTCTATACAGCTTAAAGCATACCTGCCAACATTTGGTTTGTAAATTCCGGGAGGGGGGGAGAATTACGTCATACGCTAATTTGCATATTACTGACGTCATCGCTTTCTACCGTTTCTGTTTGTTTAACAGCCTATGGTAAATAAATGGGGTATTTTATATTTGCACTACGCTTTATGTAAGCTTGTCAATTTAACTAAATGTATTGCTGTTTGAATACAGTATATCATTATAGATGAGTAGTGAATTTGCAGTAATCTCTCAGACGTAATATACTCAGACAAGTTCTGAAACTCTCACTTAAAACATCTCTGATTGTGCAACAAGAATAAACGGTCAAATTAAATTGTTAAAATAAAGGAGAAGCAGATCGGGTTGACTGTACAAGGGAAATACCTTCAAACTGCCACCTGTTCTAAATCATTTGCCGTCGGTACGCAGAGAGGTGCTCTGCTCTCAGGCTGCAGGGGAGGGGCCGGCGGCATCACCCGCAGCTCGATGAGAAGAGTAGGGACGGTACAGTAATGGACAAACGACAGTCTATAAAAATCGCCAGTAACACACAAAAAGGTCGCCAGATTTGTCGCTAGTCGCTTTTTTGAAAATTTGTCGCTAAGTTGGCAACACTGGCGCAAACTGAAGAGCGGGGAGCGGGAGGGGTGAGAGGTTTGAGGAGATGGGGACGCGCGAACTGTAGCGCGCGACCGGAAAAGCACAAGCACCAAGTTTCAGCCCGGACTGTACCAAAATGCTGAGGAGCGGGGGAATTCTGGGAGTTTACCGGGAGACAGAACAATACGGGAGACGGGTCTGAAATACGAGAGACTCCCGAGAAAAACAAGAGTGTTGGCAGGTATGGCTTAAAGTGACATTTAAAGGCTTAACTAGGTTAATTAGGGTAACTAGGGAGGTTAGGGTAATTAGGCAAGTTATTGCATAACGATGGTTTGTTCTGTAGACTATCGAAAAAATATATAGCTTAAAGGGTCTAATAATATTGACCTTAAAATGGTTCTTAAAAAATTAAAAACTGCTTTTATTCTAGGCGAAATAAAACAAATAAGACTTTTTCAGAAAGACAAAATATTATCAGACATACTGTGAAAATTTCCTTGCTCTGTTAAACATCTGACTTCAACTGTTTATATTTCATTAGTATTTACAGATATTTAACAGGCATTGTGTACATTATTTAATATAAAAGCCTGACAGAACAAATCAGAGGTACTTTTTAGTAAAACAGATTCATAAAGCATTCTTATTACGTCTCAATGCTACATATTGCATTTTTAATTGCATAAAAAAGGCTTGCTAACCTAAAGCCTCGTGCACATTGGGAAATTTACTGCTCACGCTTATCATCACCAATGTTTTTCAACACTCATGATAGCAAAAGGAAATCGGCACACTGCCACTTCAGCTCTCAAAAAATCTTAATGTCACAAACGTTTCGACCTACGTCAAACGTTGTGACGTTAACATTTTTTGAGAGCTGAAGTGGAGCTACTGTGTTAGTTTTTGATCGAGTCTTTGAGATTCCTAGATGTGGCACATTTCTGTTTCTTGGTTTCAACATTCAATTCATTCATTTTCTTGTTGGGTTAGTCCCTTTATTAATCTGGGGTCGCCACAGCGGAATGAACCGGCAACTTATCCAGCACATTTTTACGCAGAGGAATACGCATTTTTACCCATCTCTGGGAAACACACTCATACACTACGGACAATTTAGCCTACCCAATTCACCTGTACCGCATGTCTTTGGACTGTGGGGGAAACCGGAGCTCCACGCGAACGGAGGGAGAACATGCAAACTCCTGACCCAGCCGAGGTTCGAACCTGCGACCCAGCGACGTTCTTGCTGTGAGGCGACAGCACTACCTACTGCGCCACTGCGTCGCCACATTTAATTCAATTCAATTCATTCATTCATTCATTCATTTTCTTGTCGGCTTTGTCCCTTGCGGGGTCGCCACAGCGGAATGAACCGCCAACTTATCCAGCGCGATTTTACGCAGCGGATGCCCTTCCAGCCGCAACCCATCTCTGGGAACTTCCACACACACATTCACACTCATACACTACGGACAATTTAGCTTACCCAATTCACCTGTACTGCATGTCTTTGGACTGTGGGGGAAACCGGAGCTCCACGCGAACGGAGGGAGAACATGCAAACTCCTGACCCAGCCGAGGTTCGAACCTGCGACCCAGCGACGTTCTTGCTGTGAGGCGACAGCACTACCTACTGCGCCACTGCGTCGCCACATTTAATTCAATTCAATTCAATTCATCTTTATTTGTATAGCGCTCTTACAATGTAGATTGTGTCAAAGCAGCTTCACATAGAAGATTATAGTGAATTGAAACAGTGTCAGTTCAGTTTTCAGACCAAACAATTCCTCTGTGATTTTCAGATGAACTGATTAGCAGGTTTTGTTGGTTATTCCAATGAAATCTCATGGCAATTCATAAATTAGACTTAGTGGTTAATTCGTATAAATTTTTACGATCTCATTTGTACATTTTAGTATGATTTGCCCATCCGCCAATGACGGGTGAGTTTAGGGGTGAGGCTTTGAGGCACGCTTCCTTTTAAATACTATTTTCTTACAAATGAACTCAACTTTTCTGACAATACATGAAAGAGATAGGTTTCCTTGTGAGATCCATCCTTAAAGGGATAGTTCACTCAAAAATGAAAGTTTCCTGTTAATTTACTCACCCACAGGTCATCCAAGATGTAGGTGAGTTTTCTTCTTCAGTAGAGCATTAAATGAAGATTTTGAGCTGAATCTGTGGCTCTTGGTGATTCATATAATGGCAGAGAAAGGTGACAGGTTTAAAAATATTAAATAAACAAAAAATGATTATTAAAATAAACACATACAAATGAGTCCAAATCAATAGCCGTGGCTCCTGATGACACACTGAGGTCTTGTGAAGCGAAACGATCAGTCTGTGTAAGAAACTATACATTATTATTAGCTTTAATCTACAACTTGGTCAAACAGTTCTTGGTGCATGTGCAACTGCAGTTAGTGCTTAATTTGAGCCAGATCTTGCCGGGAAATGTCAGATATTCGTGTTTTATTTGATCCGGTATTAACTTTTGCATGGTGAATACTTGCATGTGCGTGTGAGTGTGAGAGAGATTGTCAATGAGTCAGAGTGAAATACAACAAGCAAAGCTGTGTTGATTGTGTGCACGCGCACACACATAAAGGTAGTCACTTTGGACCAATCAGCTTTCTTACATTTACAATCACTCTTATTGGTTGGTGATTAATGTGCAGTGAACATAAAAAATAAATAATGGCATAGTGGCCTACCTAAATAATATTTGATTTTTCAAAATGCCAATAGCAGTCAAGCATATATACACACACACACACACACACACACACACACACATTATATATATATACAGTGTTGGGGAGAATACTTTGTAAATGTATTTAGTTACAGAATACAGAATACCTGCTTTAAAATGTATTTTGTAATGTATTCCGTTACTTTGCTTAATCCTGGTACTGTATTCTAAATACTTGGAATACTCCCCCTTGAAAACAGCCTTCAAGTCTATTAAATGTCACACTATGCGTTGGTAGCAATTTCTGCAGGTAAACAGAGGGCCTCTAATGCCCATTATTGACTGATAAATAAATAAAACAATATAATTATGTTTATTAAATAATGTTTATTTATCAAAGTGTCAACAAATTCAATTTCTGTTTCTATAATAAAGATAAAAAGTGCTTGAACATAGACAGCATTACTGTCTGTAATGTACAGTATATGTATATAATATGCATTTTGCTTACCCTTTGTATTTCACAGTCTGCACAGAAAAAGAGATTGCACTGCACTGTCAGGTTTCGCTCACCCCTCTCATTCTTTAAAGAGAAAAAATGCTTGAACTTCCAAGACGTGAATGCATTTTTTCCTTTACTGCTGCTAGAAAGTTGCTTCGGTTGCGGCTCCAACCTCTCGAGCTCCTGGTCTGAATCCTTCATATTTGTACACTCAAGTTAACCAGGGCTGCCAACTTTGGCTAAGGTGTCCATAAGTCCCGCCCACATTTGTGTCAGAAAAGCGAACGTAAATTTAAGAAGCGTAAACGAAACCTCTGAAAGCGCAAACGAAACATCAAGCAGCGAATTCACGAACAATGACGGCAAAAAAAGCAGTTTATTTGAAAATCATGGTTGTTGTCCGGTTGTTCGGTGTTTGCAATCGTCCTTTTTGCTGCGTGAGAAAATGGAGGTGTGGCGTGAGAGCGTAAGAACAGGGTCATTTGCGTGAGTCTCACTGAGTTAACGCTGGCGATAGCAGTCGGGAGTGTAGCTTCTGTTTCTATGGTTTCGGCGGCAATTTAGTAATATTATTATGGGCCAGACACGCATCGCCCGAAGTATTCCAATGGTATTAGGAAAGTAACTGTACTCTAAATACCCTGTTTAAAAATAGTAACTGTAACGGAATACAGTTACTCATGAATAGTATTCTAAATACGAACCGCCGGTACATGTATTCTGTTACTCCCCAACACTGTATATATATATATATATTAGGGCTGTCAAAATTAATTGTTTCTTCGGTACACCGCGATGCAGACGTGGACAATTCAGTATCGGTTCAGTAATAATCATAACCGGTTATTATGTACTGACGTCATTTATCTCATATGCGCTATGTCGCCGTAGCTTACTATGGTGAGGGAGGCGAGTAATTAAAACACTGTAACTATTTAAAAACACAGAAACTCTCCACAATTCACTGTGTGTGTGTTCGCTTCGTCTTTCCCTGACATACAGCAGAAGCTGTTTCATTGTGATTGAGAAAATGAAATTAAACTCTATTTCTCTCTCTCTCTCTGTGGCCCATTTGACCTGCTGGTGGACATTTCCTCTCCTCTCGGCTGTTATAGCGATACTTGTAGATCCAGACACAAGCGCGTGTCTGCAGAGCGAGTTTTCTCCTCCGCCTCTATCATGGATCAGCTGTGATCGCCGCTACCGTTTATCAGTGTCACTCATCTGTGAACAGCGCCAGAGCGTTAGAGCCAATCACAGCCCTTTCTGTTGAGCGCGTGACCAATCATAGGGGAGTAAGAACAAGCTCGACAGGGCTCAGAAAGCGAGCTGGATATTTACATTTGTTTATTTGCTATATATGCTCATGTTGTTCTGTGAATGTATTTGAGTATTTAAAGGTACAGTTTATATATCTGACAGCTTAAGAACAAAATTGTATTAGAAATAGTATATAAATATATTTTTCTTGTGCTGTGAAGTGAAATATAATTGTGTATGGAAAGCATCGTCAATGCATCATGATGCACCGAGATATCTAATTGAACCAAATCGATGGCATGATAACCAAACCGAACCGAGAGACAAGTGTAGGTTCACACCTCTAATATATATGTATATATATATATATATATATAGATTTATTAATAATTTTTTTTAACCACGAGTAAATCTGGTAACAAATGAGCGTGATCAAGAGAAGATGAAACTGCGTCCCTAGATCAGGATAGCGGGAGACAGAAGCAAAGCGATCTCAAGCCAGCCAGTAAACATGACGGAAGATGTAATGCTGTGTTCACACCAGACGCGGAACGCGCGGATAAATCGCGCTATTCGCGTGTAAATAGACGCATGAACATTTGAGTTTACTTGCTTCTTTCGTGTGTCAAACTCCACTTTATTCACGCGTCAAACTCACTTCAGAACAGACGCGGATTCGCATGATGGGCAGGGCTTCTGTCTGCCCGGTGACTGTAGCTTCGTTGCTAAATGACTAACAAGGATTTTATTGATAAAATAACTGTGTTTATGTGCTTTATGAAGGATAAAAAAACAGCATCGATACGTTTGGAGCAGTGTCTGAGTCCACTAGATACTTTCAGAGGTGCACCCAGCTCTGTGAGCTCATAAACTCCTCCAGAAACTTCACCTGGATGACGGAGGCTTTCAGCAGTGCTTCTGACTGAGCCAAGCCCAGTTTGATGAACTGTTGTCGGTGTCGGCTGGAGGATTTCCCCCGGGACACCAACAACAGGTGCTACGTCACAATCATGCCCCCACAAGAGCAAGCTCCTGATTGGTTAACGCGGCACGAATGTCCGCAGAAGTTCAGATTTTTGAACTCGCGCGATTTGCATGTCAAGCGCGTCAAACGCTCAATTCGCGCCATGCCATTCGCGACTATCGCGTCATCCGTGTCATTTGCGCCACGCCATTCGCACGTAACGCGCTGCAGTGGGCTCTTCTTGAAGATTAGACAGAGTGAGTCATTTTCGCTTGGCACATAATAGTGAAGTGAACTGAATGTCAGTGGTGTTAGTACACTAAATAGTGATGTTTCATACGATTTATTTTTGTAGCTACATGTTTGTTTGTTTGTTTATCCATGGTTGACTCAAAACATTATATTGCACAAAATAATTAAAGACCGATCAGAAATTTTATGCATTTTTCGCAACAACCGCTTAGTAACGTAATGTTCCAGGACAAGTGAAATTGTGTGGCGGTGGTCGGTCACGATAACTTTTATTTTCTAGTTTTGTTCTGGAAATTATTCATCTTTAAATTAAGCACTGACTGTAATCCAATTGCTATAGTAGTCTATTAATAACTACTGTATAAACAAACTGCGTCACCTGACCTCCCATCCAATCACGCGCCCTCATGCTTTCGTCATTAAAACAACCGGCCTACAGTTCGACTACATTCGCACATGCGCCGAGATCGGATTGACCAGGCTGTGGATTAAAGCGAATAATATTGTAAATAATGTTTAATTTCTTACACAGAGCGATCATTTCTCTTCACAACCCTGCTGAAAAATCCAGCTTAAACCAGCCTAAGCTGGTTGGCTGGTTTTAGCTGGTTGACCAGCCTGGTTTTAGAGGGGTTTTGGCCATTTCCAGGCTGGTTTCCAGCCATTTCCAGCCTGGTCCTAGCTGGTCAGGCTGGGAGTTGACCAGCTAAAACCAGCTTGACCAGCCAAAACCAGCTATGTCCAGCTTAAACCAGGCTGGTCAAGCTGGTTTTAGCTGGTTTAAGATGGTCATTTTCCAGCCTGACCAGCTAAGACCAGGCTGGAAATGGCTGGAAACCAGCCTGGAAATGGCCAAAACCCCTCTAAAACCAGGCTGGTCGACCAGCTAAAACCAGCCAACCAGCTTAGGCTGGTTTAAGCTGGATTTTTCAGCAGGGAAGACCTCAGTGTGCCATCAGGAGCCACGGCTATTTATTTGGACTCGTTTGTATTGTTAATCTAGAAAACCAGTCACCATTTACTGCCATTATATGAAGCACCAAGCACCACGAATTCAGCTCAAAATCTGCTTTAAGCTCTACTGAAGAAGAAAAGTCACCTACATATCTTGAAGGACCTGTGGGTGAGTAAATTAACAGGAAATTTTAATTTTTGGGTGAACTATCCCTTTAAATTATGTCTACTTCAGTGAAAAGCAGCTGCCAAAATGATTACTTACTAGAGAATAAAAGCACGAGTGAGAGGGATTTAGACAGTCTTCTGATGCTCATGCCCTGTTCACTATAACAAATAACTAGTTAAGATAATCCCCGTATCAACAAGCAGCAAAAACCTTTGAGGAGATCATAGTGGTTTGGCTGATTCAAGAGATTAAACACATGAGTGCCTGTCAAAGTCAGCGCTCTTAAACTAGCTGTTCTCGGCATGTAAAATCTGCTCTCGGAGGATATGAGTTGGATTACCACCATGAGGATGAGCTCGGCACAGCCATTTGAAGTCTGTGAAATCACAATTTTCCAAATATGGCATGTTTTGCAAACGGCGTCAACTCAGCCACCTGTTCATGTCAGTCCTGTATGAGCTGATATCTAAAGACAAAGCGTGTGAAATAAACAGATTTTTTTATTTTTGTTTGGCTCCAGTGCATGATCAGGATACGGTGGTTATAATAGCCTCATATTTAGTCTTCCCCTATTGGTTTTACTCAAAATATCAAGGGATATTTTAAAGGAAGACAAATGAATTTGAGTTATTTATCTATTTTGAATAGGGGAGATTTGACTGGGGATGAAATGCAACCAGGGTAAAATATAAATGATGTTTGCTCATGATTTGAAGGATAACCAGTGTCATATTATTAGATTTTCTCCACTTCTTTCCTCAAAATATTTACATAAGTGGATTTATTTATATGATATTGAGGATGGGGTGTAACTTTAGTATTATATGTAGTAATTTAATGATTATAATAACCTTATATTTTGCTTTTTCCCATTAGTAAGATCTCAAATAGTGTTTTCAAAGAGTATGTTTAATTTGACTCACCACTAAACAGGAGATTTGTTTGGGAATATAATGAAATTATTAACATTGTGCTAATCACGATATGATGGTTAGATTGTTTTTGGATTCATTTGGAAATCTCAGTTTCAGTTGAGGTCAGTTCAATGTGACTTATTTATCTGTTCTACATGGGAGATTTGATTGAAGATAGAGTAAAATACTAATTATAATCATTTTACCTGAGGCGTTAGTCTTATTGAGTCAATACGAGTCGATTTAATTAAGCGCACAGCAATTAATCTGTTCAACAGATGCACTAATATAATAGTCTAAAATATACCATGGTTTTCTGTTTTGTAAACTTTGTGATGACCGATTGACTATCTCGAATACCTAATTTACATGAACATAAACAGAATTTACCTTGAAGCAACTTGACTGAATCACTACTCGCAAATGAAAACGTAAACATTCATGTGGATGTGAATAATGTGGATTATTATTAATATCTGACTGAGCAGGAATCTCCCTGAGCGAAATGAGCAGCTGCGAGCCCGCGCTTTATTTCCAACGAAGCGCGAAAAATGCGCGCGCTCCTCCAAACGCGCGCTGCCCGCTCACTCGCCTCACACACACACAAAAACAGCCTCAAAATACCACCACATCCACAAACCTTCGAGATATACGCTAATGTCAGGTAGGAAGCAAGGTTTGTCGTCTTACTTTTCCTCCTCTAGCTGTTGTTGGTACTGTTCAAACTCTTCTTGTGTCATTCCTTTAGCCGCAGCTTCAGATTTTTCCCCTTCAGGTTTCTCTTCTGTCAGACCTCCTGTCAGATTCTTCAGATGACCTCCGACTACGTGTTTCACCATAAAAGCCATCGTTAAATAGCACAGTGTTACTTAACACTCGAATTATTTGTCCAAATTTGCTATTAATTCCAATTAATCCAACTGTATTCAGAGGGAAAACTCTCTTTCCCCCCCTGTGAGAGTCCGTCCGCTAGTTTCAGCTGAAGTGAAGTGAAGTGATGTAGATTCATCTCCTCATCTGAGTCACAGCAGCGGTTTGACTCTTCAATCCACCCAATCCCGTGTTTCCTCAGCCGAGTCTTCCCGCCCAATCCCAAACCGCGGGATTAAGCGGGCGGGCTTTTTTTTTTTTTTGCGGGCGCGCGTGACATGTCAAAACGCATCGCGCCTTGGTTTTTGGTCCCAGAGAGCGCATGCGCACGCGTGTGCGTCTCCAAGTCGGTTCGCGGGATGACAGTAAGCAGAAAGGATTCAGTGTGTCTATACAACATCCATCTGGAGGGTGAGTAAATCCTGTGAAGAGAAAGCAAGAAAGTGTGAAATGAATGATATTCAAGAGAGAGCTGTGTGTGTTTGTGTGTGTGTGTGTGTGTGTGTGTGTGTGTGTTCCTTCTGAAGGCTTCGTCACCAACATTTTAGTTTATTCGGAAAAGGCCAAAACTCTAATCCCAAAGATTACCATCCATGCGTGTAAAGCTGTCACCATCACCTCCACATGGATTATCATGTGCAATAATGAAGGAACATCACCAAGACGACATATTTTAAAGTCAAACATGAATTAAAGTCTCTTTTTCTTAGCTACAGGTTAAACCTGCACAAATCTACACCGAATAAAAGATACACATATTAAAAACAAAACAATGATGCATCATCTTGAATGCAATGTAAGCCAGTTGGGATAAAGCTTAAAGATGTGAAATGTTATTACATGCTTGCATTATCTAAAAACAGCCTCCATTACCCCTAAATTAATCAACACCAGATGATTAAAAACAAATCATACATCTCTGTGCATCGTGATAATGTCTCTATTTTTGCCTCTTTCTCACTTTCTCTCTCTCTCTGACACCCCCCCCCCCCCTCCATCCCTCCCGCGGGACTGAATCATTCCCGATCTGCTCTACTAACAAACTGTTCTGTCGCTCTCGCTGAGGGCAAAGACTACTGCAAACACACATTTATCTGTGCTGCATAACATAATAAGAACCTGAAAAGTCTGTGTTTGAAGTGCTGTTGGCAAGTGCACCGATATTATCCAGGAAAACAACATATCAGCCGAATGTTTGATCTAACAATTCGATTCACCTTTATTTGTATAGCGCTTTTACAATGTAGATTGTGTCAAAGCAGCTTCACATGGAAGATTATAGTGAATTAAAACAGTGTCAGTTCAGTTTTCAGTGTTTAAGTTCAGTTTAGCTCAGTTCAGTGTGGGTTAATAATCACTACTGAAGAGCAAATCCATCGATGCGCAGCTCTACAGATCCCGAACCATGCAAGCCAGTGGCGACAGCGGCGAGGAAAAAACTTCACCAGTTGGCGAAAGTTAAGATTAACACTGGGTCAAATATAGATGAACCCAACCCAGTCGTGTTTAAAAATGTAATTTAAATTTCATTAGAAAAAATAACCATATTTGGCCCAATGGAAGGCTAAAACAACCCCATCATTGTGTGCAGATTTGCATGCATATATACAGACAGAAATGATATATTTTTACAGTAATACACTTACAAAACATGCATAAATATCTCATGGTCTAATACATTAGAGGCAAATCTAATTACTATTTTTATTTAGGCTATATAATATGCAGAATCCAGAATTAACACTCACCGAAAGCAAGTCAATATTTGTAAAGGTATTAAAATAGAGCACAAAGGACAGATTCTAGGAGTCAAAACTTGCTTCATTTTCTTCATAGGGAGTTTGAATTACAAGCGGCACTAAATAGCTTTTCGATCTTTAAATAATAGACCTTTTTCACTATACTGAATGTTTCTGTTTGCTTAACTGATCCTTTCTGTGCCAATATGGACCAGTCAGCGCGGTTACGGATTTATTTCCAATGATGGTGCTGATAATGGAACTCTTTGGAATGTAAATACAAATGTGTCAGTCGTTGTTTTTGTAATACGACTGTAATGTAAACAGTAATATGGATGATGATCTCTCATTTGTGGACTCCTTTTATCAGATTTTTACGTCATTAAATAACAGACGAAATAAATAGGGCACTTCCGGTAATGGCGAGTTCACACTGCATGTGTCACGAGCAGTGAGGATTATCAAAAACATATATATTTATTAACAAACACTCACATCTATGAACAGAACCATCAGCACACAGGCAGGATAAGGAATGGTGATACCAGACAATGAACTAACAAAACATAGGGGTATGAATACAAGACATGATTAAACTGATAATAAACAGGGGTGAGACACAGGGGGAACTAATAAACATTAACAAACGGCGGGAAAACAAAACAAGGGAATTACATGACACAACACAAGCACATGGAACACAAGACATGGGAAACACCCAATCGTAACAGCAGGATTTTAGGCCGGATTTTCACTCGCCGACAGGTTTTGTATTGAAAATATTTCACAATTTTTTTGTGGCATATTGGATCAAATAAATACAGGCTTGTTGAGCAGAAAAGAAATAAAAAAAACTTAAAAATCTTACAATAATGAAACTTTGCGCAGTAGTGTATTTAGAAGGACGTTTTTCTTCATCCTATGGTTATATGAATGAAATCAAAACGGGTTCTGCTTTCACTGGAGTTGCTTCTGACAAATTTAATTGAGAATAAAATCAATAAAACTAGTATTTTCACAGGGATTAAAAGAAAATATATATAGAGGGCATCTGTTTCTATTGCTTTTTAAGGTTTATTAAATGTTATTTAATATTTTTCCTCAAAATATCAATTTGGGTCTATAATTTTTGCACTGTAATCTTCAGTTATATATATATATATATATATATATATATATATATATATATATATACAGTACACCCGCCACTTTATTAGGTACACCCGCCCAACTGCTTGTTAACTCAAATTTCTAATCAGCCAATCACATGGCAGCAGCTCAATGCATTTAGGCATGGTCAAGATGATCCTCGTGCTATTAGATCAACAATTAAACGTACTGTGTGCTCTAGAAAAAGTCTATTAAGAATAAAATTCAATTCAATTCAATTCATCTTTATTTGTATAGCGCTTATACAATGTAGATTGTGTCAAAGCAGCTTCACATGGAAGATTATAGTGAATTGAAACAGTGTCTGTTCAGTTTTCAGCGATTAAGTTCAGTTCAGTTTAGCTCAGTTCAGTGTGGGTTAATAATCACTACTGAGAGTCCAAACACTGAAGAGCAAATCCATCGATGCGCAGCTCTACAGATCCCGAACCATGCAAGCCAGTGGCGACAGCGGCGAGTAAAAAAAAAAAACTTCACCAATTGGCGAAAGTGAAGATTTAAAGAACCTCGAAAGAAACCAGGCTCGGTTGGGCACGACCATTTCTCCTGTGGCCAAACGTCTTGTGCAGAGCTGCAGTCTAGGCGCATGAAGCTGGACCTCAGCGAAGACTCGTCTCTCCTTGGAGCGTCACAGGGGACAGTCTCAGGCTCTCACTCCACGATGACCACCACAGCAGCTGCTCAGGATACGGCCTGGTCCAGAAAACCTTAGGATCATCTCGTCACTGGTCTTGGATCACATCAGTGGCACTGCATAGTCTGAGGGCCTCGGGATGAGAACCCCCAGGTGGAAATACAGAATAAGGAGAATAATTAGCGTAGCTGCTGTTCATAGTGTATATAAACAAGAAGCAAAATCATGTGTGGGGCACATCATGCGTCATACCGTTATGTGCTACACTGAGTGTACGCTTTGCTAAAAAGATAGGTCTTTAATCTAGTTTTTGAAGAGCGAGAGTGTGTCTGAGCCTCGGACATTATCAGGAAGGCTATTCCAGAGTTTAGGGGCCATAAATGAGAAGGCTCGACCTCCTTTACTCGACTTTGATATTCTAGGTACTACTAGAAGCCCTGAGTTTTGAGATCTTAAAGAGCGGGTTGGGTTGTAGCGAGACAGGAGGTTGGTTAGATAAACAGGAGCTCGATTATTAAAGCTTTATAGGTAAGGAGTAATATTTTAAATTCAATACGAAACTTAACAGGCAGCCAGTGTAAGGAGGATAAAATTGGGCTGATATGATCATATTTTCTAGATCTGGTAAGAACTCTGGCAGCTGCATTTGCACTAGCTGAAAGTTGTTTAATAGAGGATGCTGGGCAGCCAGCAAACAGAGCATTACAGTAGTCTAGCCTAGAAGTCATGAAAGCATGAACTAGCTTTCTGCATCTGATATGGATAGCATACTTCGCAATTTAGCGATATTTCTTAGATGAAAGAAGGCAGTTTTTGTGACATGGATATATGATTTTCGAATGTTAAATTGCTGTCTAATATCACACCTAGATCTTTATAGTAGAGCTAACGCTAACTTTGTATCCCTCTAATTGCAGGTCGAGTTGTGAGAACTGCTGTTAGAGGATTTAGAGGCCCGATAAGTAATAATGTCTGTTTTGGTCTGAGTTTAAAGAGAGAAAATTGTTGGTCATCAGTCTTTAACATCTTTAATACACCAGTTAGCTGAGACAAAGTTCGGACATCGTCATCCGGTTTAGGTTTGAAATGTATAATTGAGTTCGTCTGCATAGCAGTTGAAGCTGATCCCGTGTTTTCTAATAATGTCTCTCCCAGGGGAAGGCATGTATATTGTAAACATCAAAGGGCCTCAAAACTGATTCCTTGAGGGAACCCCGTACTTTACTGGCCCGGACTTGTGAGCAGCTGGTTCCTTAATATTACACAACTGTTAACGGTTAGCTTAAGTATGACTAACCATTGAAAGGGCCTGACCTTGGACACCTGTAGAAAAGCGGAAAATCCAATAAAAAGTGATAATACAAACTTCGTAAAGCTTGGTCTCCTAAACATAAGGTCACTAGCACCTAAAACGCTTATCATAAATGAAATAATAACAGATAACAATCTTAATGCACTCTGTCTCACTGAAACCTGGCTGAAACAAAATGACTATATTAGCCTAAATGAAGCAACTCCTCCTGGATTCACATATAAGCATGAGGCTCGTCAAAAACCGGTCGTGTGGTGTGGAGTTGCAGCAATCTTTAGTGATATTCTTAATGTTAATCAGAGAAACGGACTTATGTTTAACTCCTAGCTCTTAATGTTCTGCTACCGGATATTATGCAAAAACCTATGTTATCTCTCGCTATAATCACCATATATAGACCCCAGGACCCTATGTCAATTTTCTAAAAGAGTTTTCTGATTTATTTCTGATTTGCTAGTTAAACTGATAAATACTAATTGTAGGAGACTTTAACATCCACGTAGATTGACTCCAATGATACACTAGAGCTCGCCTTTATGGATCTACTACATTCACTTGGGATAAAACAAAATGCTGTTGGTCCACGTTCAACCCATCGCTTATAAAGCATAACATTAAGATCTAATATTGTCCTTATGGAATTGAGGTCTTTGATGTAGACATTATACCACAAAGTGATGATGTTACGGACCTCTACCTCTTACTATATAAGCTGCGTTTACCTGAAATTAACAGATCTGCACCAATATACCGCCCTGGTAGGACTATCGTTCCGTCCACAAAGGATGAATTCATAAATAACTTACCTGATCTTTCTTTATTTCGAAATACACCTGCAAACGCAAATGACCTTGACGTAGTAACCAGCAGTATGGGTGCCATCTTTACTAGCACACTAAATACAGTGGCACCCATCAAATTAAAAAAGGCTAGAGAGAATAAAACTGCACCATGGTACAATAATCATACTCGCGCTCTCAAAACAGCAACCCGTGCTCTGGAACGTAAATGGAAAAAAACTAATTTAGAGGTTTTTAGAATTGCGTATAAAGACAGTATGTCCAGCTATAGGAGGGCTCTTAAATCTGCCAGGGCCAAGCACCTCCGCAAACTGATTGAAAATAATCATAACAATCCGAGATTTTTATTTAGCACCATTGCTAAACTAACAAATAATCGATCATCTTTAGAACAAAATGTCCCACCGCAAATCAGTAGTGATGACTTCATGAATTTTTTCAGTGATAAAATAGAAGGCTTTAGACAGAAAATAGAAAATGTTAAACTTTCTGCACCACCTCATACTCCAGATCCAGTAAACATTCAACTGAATCAAAATAACCTACAAAGCTTCAAAACCATAGAACAGGAAGAGCTAGATAAAGTTAAAAATAGTTATAAATTAGCTACATGTATGTTAGACCCAATTCCAACAAAATTACTGAAAGGACCCGAGCAACTTAGCTAATTATAGGCCTATTTCAAATCTTCCTTTATGTCTAAAATACTAGAAAAAGTTGTTTCTACCCAATTATGCTCCTTTCTGCAGACAAACAATATTTTTGAAGTGTTTCAGTCAGGTTTCAGGCCTCATCACAGTACAGAAACCGCATTAGTGAAAATAACCAACGATTTACTCTTAGCTGCTGACCAAGGGTGCATCTCACTATTAGTTTTACTCGATCTTAGTGCTGCATTTGACACCATCGACCACAGTATTCTCATAGACCGCTTATACTCTACAGGTGTCCAAGGACAGGCTCTTCAATGGTTTAAGTCATACTTAGCTGATCGTTACCAGTTTGTGAATATTAATGGACAGCTTTCACAAGTCAGGCCAGAAAAGTACGGGGTCCCTCTAGGATCAGTTTTAGGCCCTTTGCTTTTTACTATATACATGCTTCCCCTGGGGGACATTATTAGAAAACACGGGATCAGCTTTCACTGATATGCAGACGATACTCAATTATACATTTCAACTAAACCTGATGAGATGTCTGAACTGTCTAAGCTAACCGAGTGTATTAAAGATGTTAAAGACTGGATGACCAACAATTTTCTTCTCTTAAACTCAGACAAAACAGAATTATTACTTATCGGGCCTAAATCCTGTACACAGCAGTTCTCACAACTCGACCTGCAATTAGAGGGATACAAAGTTAGCATTAGCTCTACTATAAAAGATCTGGGCGTCATATTAGACAGCAATTTAACTTTTGAAAATCATATATCCCATGTCACAAAAACTGCCTTCTTTCATCTGAGAAATATTGCTAAGTTACGAAGTATGCTATCCATATCAGATGCAGAAAAGCTAGTTCATGCTTTCATGACTTCTAGGCTGGACTTCTAGGCTCACCAAAACTGAACAATAGAAGATTGGAGAAATGTTGCCTGGTCTGATGAGTCTCCATTTCTGTTGCCACATTCGGACGGTCGGGTCAGAATTTGGCGTCAATAACATGAAAGCATGGATCCATCCTGGCTTGTATCAGCGGTTCAGGCTGGTGGTGGTGGTGTAATGGTGTGGGGGAGATT
>LR812536.1:1263952-1293460 GCA_903798195.1 Danio kyathit
GGCTGGTAAGTTGAGATGTAAGTCATGCCTTTACTTTTTTCCGTGTTTGCTGTTTCAAACAGCATGACACAAGAGAGGCTGAATGCATTGGCCATGCTGTCAATAGAGAAGAGACTGGTGACTGAGATGACTGACTTTAACCAAAAGCTCATTAAGAAATTTGCAAGCCAGAAAGAAAGGAGAGCAAAATTATTTTTTAAGTAGTGCTGCCAGTGATTAGGCAACATTTATGTGTGTGTGTGTGTGTGTGTTTACTGATTATCTTGATTACTTCATTACTGATAAACCCGAATTGCATTAAAATGAACTGATTTGTGATGCATTTATTGTATGCTTTAGTCATTTTTGTTTTTTGGTACATCACCTGAAAAATGGCTTTTAATGGCTTTTAAAATGCGCCCCCCTCACATTTTTTAACACCAGCCGCCACTGATACCATGAATATCATATATAAATCTGTGGAACATCTGATACATTTATTACAGCAACTGGCAGTCAGGTGACACTAGAACTTGACTAACAAAGGAGGAATTTCACACATCTCAGATGACCAATCAAGCACTGTAGGATGCATATCATTTTTATTGTTTTTTATTTGTGTGTTTATATTACAGTATATTATGCTGTACTTTTTTTATTCTGATGTATGTTAATTACTTTATGTGTGTGATTGATAAGAGTTACAATTTCATTGGCAGTATGAGTGCAATGTATGATGTCAAACCTTGGAGGCTACTCTTAACCTAAAATTCCAACACTATATCATGGCAATTCGTAACTTTTTGATTTAGTGGCTAATTTGAATGAATTCGTATGATCTTATTCATACAATTTAGTATGATTTGCTCATCCCCCAATGATGGTTGGGCTTAGGGGTGGGGTTTGGTGCCACGCCTCCTTTTTAAAATCGTACATTTTCGTACGACTGAACACGTACGAATTAGCCACTGAACTGACAAAACGTAAAACAGTTACGTTTCCTCATGAGATCAGGCTGAAAATCTTTATTTCTCATAATTTTTTAAATCTTATCAATTTATTTTATTTAGTTTTTACACAATTGCATTCTGTCAAAAGACAAGAAAACAGTTCAGTAACCATTTGCAAAAACTGGGCTAAGACTGAAAGGTGGACATGAGGGATATTTCATTTTGGTCCTCTGTCATAGTGACAAAACATCTAAACATTTTGACTTGCAGTGCTGATGCAATGCCAAAGGGACAAAGCATTTTGGGGGCACTGACTGTTTAAATGAGAAGGAAATTTAGTTTTGACATATGAACGAACAGTTTTGGGAAAGAGATGAGCTTTTGCAGGTGAGCTATAGTGTTGTGCTGAACTGTAAGACTGTTTTGCAAAACAATCTTAGAGTATTGAGAATGTAATTCCTGTTTCAAGAACTGAGCCAAACCAATGGAGAAAAACTGTAATCTAGATTACTAGATTAATATTAAAATAATATTGTAATTTCTAATCAAGTCGTGACTATAATTTAAGGGTAATATATAAATTTAGCTGTAACTATATACAGTTATTTTTAGGTTGGTCCAAAGCAAGATTATACTTTGGGGTACTTTAGGGATAGATGGGTAAAAAGACTTTGTACTGAAGTAATAAACACTCACTGGCTACTTTATTAGGTACTACTGTACATCTTACTAGTACCGGGTTGGACCCCTTTAGCCTTCAGAACTTCCTTAATCCTTCATGGCAGAGATTCAACAAGCTACTGGAAATATTCCTCAGAGATTTTGCTCCATATTGACATGATAGCATCACACAGTTGCTGCAGATTTGTCGGCTGCACATCCATGATGCCAATCTCCCGTTCCACCACATCCCAAAGGTGCTCTATTGGACTGAGCTCTGGTGACTGTGGAGGCCATTTGAGTACAGTGAACTCATTGTCATGTTCAAGAAACCAGTCTGAGATGATTGGCGCTTTATGACATGGAGCGTTATCCTGCTGGAAGTAGCCATCAGAAGATGGAGACACTGTGGTCATAAAGGGATGGACATGGTCAGCAACAATACTCAGGTAGTCTGTGGCGTTGACACCATGCTCAATTGGTACTAATGGACCCAAAGTGTGCCAAGAAAATCTCCCCCACACCATTACACCACCACCACCAGCCTGAACCGCTAATACAAGGGAGGATGGATCCATGCTTTCATGCCAAATTCTGAGCCGACCATCCGAATGTGGCAGCAGAAATGGAGACTCATCAGACCAGGCAACGTTTCTCCAATCTTCTCTTGTCCAGTTTTGGTGAGCCTGTGTGAATTGTAGCCTCAGTTTCCTGTTCTTAGCTGACAGGAGTGGCACCCGGTGTGGTCTTCTGCTGCTGTAGCCCTCCCGCCTCAAGGTTGGACGTGTTGTGTGTTCAGAGATGCTCTTTCTGATGCTCGCTTTGAACTGCAGCAGATCGTCTTGACCATGTCTACATATCTAAATGCATTGAGTTGCTGCCATGTGATTGGCTGATTAGAAATTTGCATTAACGAGCAGTTGGACAATATTTTTCTTGACCACAATAAATATTTTAGATTTAGGAAAAAAATGCATCAAATTACAGTCATTTTATATATTTTACACACAAACACACATGCATATATTTATTTATTTAAATATTATTATTTACTTTTTAAAGTATAAGCTCATTTGAGTTTGATGGATTTTCAGAGAACAAGACTTAAAAATATCTCCAAGAATACTGAGAGAAAACCTAATAAATCTTTGTGTTTTTTTGTGATGTACCAGGACATTATTTCTGACGTCTCTACAACTTGTTTACTGCTGCGAGCTGGTTCAATGGCTGAGTAATGTATAAATGTGCGTCCTATAAATGGGAAGATGTAACAGCACGAGGGGAAAACGCGCCACACATGATGCCCGGAGGACAGTTCCGTCTCCATGGCGATGCCCATTAATTACCTGCGAATAAATGCAGCATCCTGCGAGCGGCATACGGAGAGTTACGCAATCCAGAAAAAGACTGGTCTAGACTAGCCTGCGATGATCTCTCTCTTTATCTCTCTCTCTGTCTATGTGAAGGAACTGTTTGATTTGTTTAAAGAATTTTTCTCTGATGCTTGTTATGTTTTTGGAGTGAAAAGTGGGGGGGCAGGGGGGGGGGTGGAGAAGAATATTTGGGTAACATTCATTTTCTTTTTGGCTTAGTCCCTTTATTAATCTGGGGTTGCCACAGCGGTATGAACCGCCAACTTATCCAGCATATGTTTTACACAGCGGATGCCCTTCCAGCCGCAACCCATCTCTGGGAAACATTCACACACACTCATTCACACTTATACACTAAGGACAATTTTAGCCTACCCAATTCACCTGTACTGCATGTCTTTGGACTGTGAGGGAAACCGGAGCACCCGGAGGAAACCCGCGCGAACGCAGGGAGAACATGCAAACTCCACACAGAAACGCCAACTGACCCAGCCGAGGCTCGAACCAGCGACTTTCTTGCTGTGAGGCAACAGCACTACCTACTGCGCCACTGCGTCGCCAAAATTATGAATAATAACTTATTAATATTAAGTATGAATAATCTTGTAAAGCATATATTAATGTTAGTTCAACAATTTAAATTTTTGCGTGAACTATCCCTTTAATGATAACAATTACAATTACAAACATGGCATGGTGGCTCAGTGGTTAGCACTGATGCCTCACACCAAGAAGGTCGCTGGTTCAAGTCCTGGCTGGGAGTTTGCATGTTCTCTCCATGTTGGTTTTTCCACATGCTTCTTGCGACCCTGTTGACTATTTTGAATGAAACGACAATTTTAAGAGTGCTGCATCCCTCTGCAAGATATCTCACTATTTTTGACTTTTCGGAGCCTGTCAAGTCCTTCTTTTGACCCATTTTGCCAAAGGAAAGGAAGTTGCCTAATAATTATGCACACCTGATATAGGGTGTTGATGTCATTAGACCACACCCCTTCTCATTACAGAGATGCACATCACCTAATATGCTTAATTGGTAGTAGGCTTTCGAGCCTATACAGCTTGGAGTAAGACAACATGCATAAAGAGGATGATGTGCTCAAAATACTCATTCGCCTAATAATTCTGCACTGCCTGTATGCACTGTATTAGAATAAGAATGGCAGAACTAACGCTGCATTAGAAGGTTTCACCTTGTGATACCAGTGTAATTACAGGGTAAATCCTCAGGAACTGTCCACTCAATATAAAGTGTAAAAGGGTCACAAATTATTGTAATATATAAAACCTAAGCCTTTGTGCAACTGTTTAACAACAGCAAACTTCTGCCAAAAAAGTATAAGTGTATATAGAAATATACAAATGCCTTATGTTTATATGTTGTTTTAAGGTAAACTGTAGATGATTGTGTTATTAATGTCCTGTTACACATTTGAACTTACACATACGATTCAGTGTGTTGTTACATGTGTGTAGTTACACCAGTATTACACAGGTAAATACTATGTACCAGTGTGTACATACACTGTAGTTACATACTACTTACACATAGTTACCATGTAAGTTCACAGGTATTAGCGACACAATATAAAGTGGGACCGAAACATATATTGTTGTTTAAAATTTTGTATTGAATAAATGTGTTTTTAATATTCTTCCTGTCTCTCTCCTTCATCTTCTCCTCCTCTGTCATGCTTGCTCTCTCTCTCTCACCTCTTTCTATGATCAGCACTTCCACGAGGGCGAGCAGGACTGCTGGCTGTGTCTAAATGGGATGCGAAAAGCGGAAAATTTTCTTTCAGCCGACTTCCTGTGGACAATCAGAGTCAGGCCTGCAGGAGCGACGGCAGGGGCGAGCCGGGTGAGTCTGGGACAGAGAGAGAGAGAGAGAGAGAGAGAGAGAGAGAGAGAGAGAGAGAGAGAGAGAGAGAGAGAGAGAGAGAGAATAAACAGAGACGAGGTAAAGTCGAGCTCTAATGAAGAAGATCAGATCTGTCACTGTGGGCTCCTCACACTCGCATTTTTAACCTGGGCCCTGGGCTTGACAAAATGACTCATTTCTATTTTGGTGGGGAAAAAAAGTACATTTGTAATAAATAAATAGATAAATAAAACTTCTGAACGTCTGAAATAGCATACTTCCCGACTATGTAGTACAATAAAAACCCAACACAGGCTCATTCTGAAAGCGTAGCCCTGTATATATTTCTAGAGATCGCAAATTATGCAGCCAGAGGTACATATGGTGGGTAAGACAAAAACAGAAGCCAAAGAATAAAATAAACAAGTAAACAACAGGGTGAGAATGTGGTAAAATCTGAAAACGTGGTAAAAATCAGGCGAGGGTATTTCTTTTTCGGGATTGCTTTTGAAAACACTGTCGGTTGGGATTAGGGAAGGAGAAGGATGGGTCAGTCGACTGGTCAGTCAGTCGACAGTGGCCTCTGGCGGATTAACATGAGAACAGCAGGCGCAAATGGCACTCAAAATAAATTTCAGATCTCAAAAAGTGCACATAGCGGCCTCTGGTGGATTTGCGAAAAACCAAAACTGCAAAAAATGTACCACCTGGGATGTATTTGGTGCTCTCCAGAAATGTATACAGGGGTATGTTTTCAAAATGAGCCTGGGTTGTAAAAAAACAGTATGCGAGTCAAGTAGCATGTCCAAATTCAAATGTAGTACATACTAGAGTAGAAGGCAACTTCAGGCACAGCCTTACGGCCCATTCACACGGGGCTTCAGCGTCAACGCTTGACAGAGGGCGTGTCTGAAGTTGGGGCTGACGCGATCGTCATAGCAGCGTCAGCCAATAAAATTAGTCAGCCATAGGCCACTGTCGAGCTGGTGCATTTGCATACAGCTATCTGATTGGCTGACGCTTCCGTCGGCGCTTGAAAAGTTGAGCAAGTCCCAACTTCTGCAGCGAACAACGCCTCTGAAGCTGCGCCGACGGATCCACAATGCAGTTCGGCAACGCCTGTTGTCACCCATTCAAAGTGAATGGGAAACGTTGAAGCTGACACCCGTGTGAATGGGGCTTTAGACATGTAGACTAGGTAAATGGGGTATATGCACTCAGACTTTTAATTTCAATCAGCCAACCCCAGGGCTTTCGGTTAATTGTCATCCCGTAGAAAATCACTGCGTTTAAGATCAGATTTATTTTTTAAATCAGCGATCTTCACTGCCTGTATGAGATACGATATAAAGTGGGTCTCAGACCAAACAAAAAGCACTGCATTAAATTATATTTTTCCATGCCATGTCTTTAAAATATGGAATTTAATTTTACCCCAGTATTTTCAATGCAGTTTTGGACTAGCCTCCTGCTAATGATTGCACCTGCGTTTAAATGGTCTTGCATCTCTTTTTACGCTTTAACAACTAAATGGATGCTTAAGTCTGTTTATCTGATTGTATTTGAATTACATTACAACATCCATGCTGTATCGTCACATAAAGCTCTCATCGGAAGTTTATCATTAGCTGAAAAACCCTAGCTGTGCATATAGCCCATTAGACTTATCATAGCATTTACAGTATATACTGCTACTTGGTGATTTTAAGTGCTTGCTAACTTTTTTTTTTTTTACTTGTAAATATTTTGGATAAAATCATCTGATAAATCTAAATACTAAACTGAACTTAACATGACAGTGGAAAATAAAAAAAGACAAATATTTATAGGAAAATATAGCACAGATACAACCACAATTATAAAATACTATAGTAATGTATTTACTTGTACTACAAGTAATTTTGAACCATACCACAGTGTATTACACCATATATATTATAGTACTAACTGTAATAAATACTGTAGTGTACATTAGTTTTTACTATTGTAAACTGTGGTGTAGTGTAGTATAATACATCATATTGTTGTAGAAAACTACAGTACTGGCGCATCTGTTTATATTACTATAGTTGTGTTACCATAGCAACTCTAGAATCACCACAGCAGATCAATTACTATGTATAGTTGTTGTTACCATAGTAACTCTAAAATCGCCACAACATATCAATTATAGTTGTTGTGTTACCATAGCAACTCTAGAATTACCAGAACAGATCAATTACCATAGCAACTCTAGAATCACCACAATATATCAATCACTATAGTCCCTGCAGGCAGAGGACGTCAACATGACGTCATATTGAGGTTGTACCCCAACGTCGTGGGGACATTGAATTTTGTTTAAAAATTAAAATCGGATTGACATCAGAATCTAACGTCAGGCCGACGTCTATGTCCAACGTCCAACCTAAAATCAACCAAATATCAACGTCCACTCATGTTACACCTTGATGTTGTGTGAACGTTATCACTATGATATCTATTAGACATTGGATTTTGGTCAATTTCCAACACAACCTAAAATCAACCAAATATCAACGTAATTTGACGTCGTTATTAGACGTCAAAATAACGTTGTTCTTAGACGCTGGCTAGACATTGAATTTCGGTCACCTGACGTCACCTAAATCTAACCTAATATTAGCGTCTTATGATGTTGTGTGCCTGCTGGGGTTGTTGTGTTGCCATAGCAACTCTAGAATCACCACAACAAATCAATTACTATAGTTGTTGTGTTACCATAGCAACTCTAGAATCACCACAACAGATCACTTACTATAGTTGTTGTTACCATAGCAACTCTAGAATCATCACAATAGATCAATTTCGACATCCTAATGGATTTTTGTCATTACATAAATCTATAATTTTTGATTTCTGGTATATCTGGTTATTCCCACAAGTATACCTGCGCAACATAAAACTGATTTAATGCTCCAGGGTCACAAATAAACATAATGTTTGCCTTGTTAAAGTGAATACCTTATTCTTGAGTGACAGACACTGAATCACCTGAAGACACTTGACGGTGCCATCCCATAATAACTCCTTTCGTCAGCGAGCCTCAAACAGGCCTGAGATCTGTCTGTGGTGAAGCAGTGCGACAGGGCCGGCCGTCTCTCTGACAGCACGCCTGAAGGTGTTAGTGTTGTGTAGGAAGAAAGAGACACACACACACAAACACACACGTGACACACACACACAGTGAAGCGCACGTCTGGGTCAGTCTTGACTCCACAGATTACAGGAGCTGCCATCCCACATGCCATGCCTGCGTTGCCATGGTTGCGTCCATCAGGGCACTGCTTATGTAAACACAGACAGCGGATCTTCAACTCCACGGCCTGCCATAGTGAGGGCATGGAAATGAAAATGAGCGTTTCCTACAGCCCAGGGTTCAGTTTTACGCATTCAGTATTCTTATTCCAAAGTGTCTTTCCATTCTTCGCTCAGGGGCGAAAAGGAATTGGATATACTTTAGGAAGAGCCCTTTAGATGAATAAATCAATCTGATATGGCAATACATGCAAATCTCACTCTAGAAATGATGGGTTGGTGTAACCCAATGTTACGTCACATTTGTAACATTGGGTTAATCAATTAAATTTAAATTTAGGTTGTCCATATTTGACCCAATGTTGGGTTAACCCAAACAAATAAAAAAAATATGCAAAAAAAAAAAAAACACGTCTAAAATGCTAATCGATTTGACATCCACACATTGATGAAATTTTGACTACAAAAACAACCAACCCAGGCTCATTCTGAAAGCGTACCACTATATACATTTCTGGAGAGTGCTAAATACATCTCAGGAGCTACGTTTTTTTAAGCTTTTGTTTTGGTGAATCCACCAGAGGTCGCTGTGAACACTTTTTCAGATCTCAAATTTCTCTCACGAGTGACATTCATGCCTGCTGTTCTCGCGTTAATCCACTAGAGGTCGTTGTCGACTGACTGACCGACTGACCGATCAACTGACCCACCCACCCTCTTCCCTAACCCAACAGACAGTGTTTTCAAAAGCAATCCAGAAAAAGAAAAGCCCCACGGCTGCCTGATTTTTACCACATTTTCAGATTTTACCACATTCTCACCCTGTTATTTACTTGTTCATTTTATTCTTTGGCTTCTGTTTTTGTCTTACCTGCTTTCTGGAACCGTTCTTCACTGGACTCGAACCCCGCATTGTTGTGGTCAACTCCTCTCTGCATCTCAAGTCCACCGATGTACATGGCAGGCCACTGGACAAACTGGTAACAGTAGGTAAGCCATCCATTCGGAGGTAAGTGGTCAGCTGGTAGCGAAAAAAGGAACGGCATCATACCACCCTGCAGTGTTCGTTTAAAGATGAAATGCAGCCATGCGTTCCTCTGGCTACATGATTTGCAATAATTCATTTGAAAACAACGACACAAAAAGCATTATAATACAGTATAAGAAAAGTTTTACTCATTTGAAACCTTCAATTACAAATGTACATTGGATTTTGGATACCTACAATGCATATACACTATCTCAATGTCAAAACAGCATTAAATTGATCTAAAATTGTCATAAAAAAACATAAAATAAATTATTACAGCACAGTCCTTTAATGTGTTTTTGACACTCTGTGGTTAACCCTAGAATCACCACAACAAATCAGTTACTATAGTTGTTGTGCTACCATAGCAACTGTAGAATCACCACAACAAATCAATAACTACAGTTGTTGCGTTACCATAGCAACTCTAGAATCACCACAACAGATCAGTTACTATAGCTGATATGTTGCCATAGCAACTCCAGAATCATCACAACAGATGAATTAATATAGTTGTTGTTACCATAGAAACTATAGATCTTTTTCTTGGCTGCTGCATGGAGGGCGCCATAGCGATCAGCGTTTTCCGGTCGAATGTTTAGAACTTCCGTTTACAGCGTTTAACAACTGCTAATTTGCACTCCGAAAATGGGTTTCAATAGCGTTTTGAGTGGATTACGGTTTTTGTTACTCACAACTTTGAAAAGTGTGCGTTAAAGCCGTTATAATCTGCCAGATGTGGTTCAAGCACGCAAGAAAAACGTTCTAGTTCACGTGTCTGCCGTCAATAATACGGTGTGTGTGTGTGTGTGTGTGTTCCCGACCTGTCAGCTGTTAGCTCAGCGGCTCTTCAATTCTCACACACACACGCACGCACGCACGCACACACACACACGCACGCACGCACGCACCACTTCACTGCAATACAGAGCAAACCAGATTACTGGCATGAAACGTAACAGGTATGCAAGTCATGCAATTTCCAAAAATGACCAATAAAAGTCTGTTTTTGATACTATTCTGGCTGATTTGCATGCTGATTCTAATGGGGGGCCGTTTATGTTTCATTTAGTTAGTTTGTGTGTAGTGTTTACCAGGGTATGTGTTTTTCTGTCATTTCAAAACGCCACTTTATTTTCACTTTGTGCCAGTCTTTCAAGCAATCTGCTAGTGGGACAGGACGTGTGTGTGTGTCAAACATTTTGGTGAATTACATTTGTTTAGGTTGGTTATATATTTGAAAAAAGACAGAAACTGTTGACTTTAGCGATGACGAGGCTCCATTTAAACCGCACAAAGATGCAGTCTGACAGTAAGGGTAAATGACCCGCAGCAGTTGTTTTCTATCCTATTAGATCGCTTTTTAAAAAATAATCAATCCAGGAGGTGGCGCTGATCGACAACAGTATTAGTTCAAAGACATTAAAAGCAGGTTAAATAGAGTAAAACTATCGTTTCAAAGCTGTCCAAATGTGACTGTTTACACCCATCAGCTGCCGACCGGAAATTCTTAGCATTCTCCTTGCACGTACACGCAAAGCATAATGGGTAATTTTACATTCTAAGAAAAAGGTCTACAGAATCACTTCAACAGATCAATTACTAAAGTTGTTAAGTTACCATAGCAACTGTAGAATCATCACAACGATCAATTACTAGAGTAGTGTTACCATAGCAACTCTAGAATCATAACAATGAACAATTACTATAGTTGTTACCATAGCAACTCTAGATTCACTACAGCAGATCAATTACTATAGTTGTTAAGTTACCATAGCAACTCTAGAATCATCACAACGATCAATTACTATAGTTGTGTTACCATAGCAACTCTAGAATCATCACAACGACCAATTACTATAGTTGTTACCATAGCAACTCTAGATTCACTACAGCAGATCATATACTATAGTTGTTAAGTTACCATAGCAACTGTAGAATCATCACAACGATTAATTACTATAGTTGTTACCATAGCAACTCTAGATTCACTACAGCAGATCAATTACTATAGTTGTTAAGTTACCATAGCAACTGTAGAATCATCACAACAATCAATTACTATAGTTGTTACCATAGCAACTCTAGATTCACTACAGCAGATCAATTACTATAGTTGTTAAGTTACCATAGCAACTGTAGAATCATCACAATGATCAATTACTATAGTTGTGTTACCATAGCAACTCTAGAATCACTACAGCAGATCAATTACTATAGTTGTTAAGTTACCATAGCAACTGTAGAATCATCACAACGATTAATTACTATAGTTGTGTTACCATAGCCACTCTTGAATCATCACAATGATCAATTACTATAGTTGTGTTACCATAGCAACTCTAGAATCATCACAACGATTAATTACTATAGTTGTGTTACCATAGCCACTCTAGAATCATCACAACGATCAATTACTATAGTTGTGTTACCATAGCAACTCTAGAATCATCACAACGATCAATTACTATAGTTGTTGCATTACCATAGCAACTCTAGAATCACCCAAATTGAAATTTAATTAAAAAACTAACCTAATGTTTGGGAATAATTATATTGATTTGCATTTTTGACGTCATATTGTCAGTATGATTTTTGATGTCGTTTTGACATCAAAGTCCCCACTGGGAAGCATGTGTTAAAGTGGTGATCTCCACATGGCGTACAATTATTACTATTATTATCATGCTGAAAAATGTTACTGATGGTTTTAATCCAACATTTAATCAAATAATGAGTATACACACTAAGTGGTATATAGGTATAGTATAAACAATAAGCAGTATATAAAGTATATAATAGTACATAATATAGAATTTTGATTGTTGAAGCTCTGAATAGCTATCTAATAATCATTCAGCGTAGTGATATGGGGCTGTAATGCACTCAAAACCTGCTGGAACTACTTTAGCTGTGCGTTTATCTAACAATAACAAACACCAGCTCATCAGCCAACCAGAATCAAGCATTCAATACTCCCGTAGTTTAATTGCATTTAACTTGCGCATATTTGGAGATGTCTTTTCAGGATCGCCTAAAAAGCTTCAGCAGAGCAAAGCAGCGTCAGGAGCGGAGATGATTGACAGCTTTCAGAACCAATCTTGTCAGATCTTCCTCATCTTCACACCCGCCCACTCACAGCCACACGTCCTCAACCCAACAGCATCATGTGCTCACAGTAAAACACCACGCTGATTTCTGCTGTAAACATGACCCTCAACACAGGCTACTGAATTAGGACTCTTTAGGATTTAAATAGTTAGACACTTCAGAATTTAAAGGGTTTCAGTTCATTTTTGGGGTCATTTAATTGCAGTTACTGATAATATACTTGGCTTAAATACTGTAAAAAAATCTGTCAATCAATTCAGAGAGTCATAATTGCAGATAATGTCCAACTCTAACCAAACTGAAGATCAAAATTAATAAATAATCTGGCTGTGAATTGATTTGTGAGCACATGTTGTGAGCGTGAGAGAGAATGAATGTTGAGTGCTGTTGTCTGAACGCTTCAGCGTCTCTGTGAGGAACATGTCTGTGACAGCTAAACCATCGTCTGCAGACAAACTATGAATCATAAAGACAGATCAGCGCACGCTAAAGCAGAATCACGTCACCGTACGGCGCAGAAAAGCAGGTCATATGTATGTGCAATGTAAGGAAAACGCTGGATTTTTGCGTCAGCAGAACGAGGCGATGCTCACGGCTTTATGACTCACTGGAATCATCAAGATATTAAAGGGCTCCTGCTATGCAGAAATCCTATTTATAAGGGGTTGTGTGTCAGCAGTGTGCCAATATCTCTAATGCTAAACATGAATTAATTCAATTTTTTATGATCACACTTGATATAAACACATTGATTGACATTCTCCCTTTATACGTGTCATCAGAGGGGGAAAGCCCCGCCCACTAGTGTCCATCTCATTAGCATAAACAGCAGCCCTGAGTGAGAAGCAGCCGTCTGTCCATTAGCCATTAGAGTGTTTGAGCTGCTAAAGATAATGTCAGCATAGACTGAGAGGATTATAGATGTGGAGTTTTAGATGAACAGCGACAGGATTGACATAAACTGAGTTTACGGTCTACATCTGTCGCACAGCCGTCTGTAGCTCCGCCCTCTTCTGAAAAGAGCACAATCTCATTTGCATTTAAAGCAACAGTCACCAAAACACCACAGTTAGGATCAAAGCCTGAAGGGGTCAGTTTCAGAGAGCTAGAGAACACACACACACACTCAGAGAGCAGCAGAGATGCATTTTACATCTTGTATATAATAGGTCTCTTTAAAGAGCCCCTATTTTGGTTTTGGGGGTCTTCAACAACATGCTGATATGCGTGCAGGGTCAAAAAACACTTTCATTGTCATATAATCTGCATTTATCTTTACCTAATTATCCCAGCGACTCCCATATAAATCGTTCAGCGATTAATTTGTTCCCAAACCCCTCCTTAATGCGAAGCTAATCTGTGCTGATTGGACCGATGACCCAGTCTGTTGCGATTGGCCGACTGTGTTCAGCCGAGACCGAGAGAAATGCCCACCACGGCTACAGTATGAAGTAGCAGAGAGTATGTGTGAGCCCAATGCAGGACTGCAATAAAGCAGTGCAGTTAAACACCAGCATATTGCTCTATTCTTAACCCTAACCCCAAGTAATAACAACGACACACATTCAGTATTAATCCACACAGTGGCAAAAGCTGAACTATTATGAAAATTGACCGCGCTGCGTGTGAGGAACAGCTGATGGTGGCCAAAGCAACAAACAGCAGTGGATCACTAGCTCAGAAATGCATTTAAATCAGTAAAGGAAGAAGCACGTGTCATGTTTTTAGCACAGTTTTGGATGCGATATGTAAACAGCCCCATTGGAAATGTCAAAGTATCGTACCAGAACTCCAAAATTATCGTATTTGAAGGAAAATGATCAAAATGTCAAACGGAGAGTATACAGATATTACCAGAAATTACCACAATACGTAAAAAAAAAATTATAAAATAGGCGTACCTTAGTGGGAAGGTTCAAAGTCCACCTTCGAGTCGCTGTCATTGGATACCTGCATGTTGCCAGATGTTGAGGGATTCATTTTGCGGTACAAATTGGACCGCAACATAGTGCTGGCTTGCTCGAAAGCAGTGCACCCTCCCGAATTTTTAACACACTCTGAGGTGTGCACGAGCCCATTCACAGTATCTGTAACGAGCCGATCTCGTGGCTTTGTTTTGATGAGATTAACTTTGGAAAAACACTGTCACATGATGCATTTGAATGGAAAAAAACAAAACATCAAGGGCAAACTCCCCTGTCCTTTTCACTTTCCTTTTAAGCACTAATTTTTTTTAACTTTATTGCTTAAACGATCAACCTCAACCTGAAAACTGCTGACCTAAGCACGGCCGCACGCAGCAGGAATGTTAACTCGTGAGAGAGAGCCATTCTCCACATTGATTGGCTGAGAAGATGTGACGTAAGATGGGATAGAAAACATGCCCAACTCCACGTTCTCCTCACAGACAGTAGACAAAAGATGCAGCTATCAATAAGCATAGAAGCCCTCAGATAACAATGAAAGTCTGTTTAAATGCCATAAAACTCTGAAATTATCGTACATTATAGGATTTTTTTCCATTATTGATCATACATCGTACAGAGGTCGAAATTATCCTACAAATATGATAATTATCGTACAGCTGGCAACGCTGCCATACAGATTTAACCTGAGAGATACAGTACAAGCACTGATCTATAATAGATACGTGATTACAAGCCGCGCGGGGCAATTACAACTTATAACACACAATTAAACACATATTTGACAAAATGAGGCAACAATTTTAATCACACTTATATGTTCTGATCTGGAGGAAGAAGAAACTGGTCCATATGAACTGTAACAGTTACTGACAAAGTCCCTGTCAAAGTCTGACAAAGTCTCTGCTGCTCCTTCAATAGCAAACGGCCGGCAAATCCCGCGTTGCAGCATAGGTTATTGTGTCAATCGTCAGAGAAATGACAGGAGCAAACACAGCACACGGTTGGCTAAACTGTGGTGGTGTTGTGAAAATGAACTTTAACCCTTTATTCCCCGCAGCCGAATCTCCATCTGTCAGTGATCGTCATTTTCAGTCATGATCAGTCCCGTGATCCCCCGCACCTCCGCTAGTGTGTGAAGTGAAAGCGCGTGCACATTTTAACGGAACTGGAAGTACATATTTGGTGATGTACCCTGTCGACGTCGATGCGATCAAACAAAAGATCCGAACCCAACTCGATTCATTTATTCGACTCTGAGTCGACTATTTCGCTAAAGAGTCAATAGTTTTAAACATGCTGCACTTTCAGATTTAACCCTCAGCTGGATGTTTTCATTCACTTAGTGCTGTGTTACACTGCATGAAGGTCGTTTTCAAAAACCCATAATAGGGGCTCTTTAAAAAAAGCTTTAGCTTTTTACTTTTCTAAAGCATAAAACACCATCATATGTGTGCAGATATTCAGAAACATGCTCAGTGAACATTCCTTGTTTATCTGAAAAACAATGCTGAAGTCAGATATTCTGCTTTGAACATGTGCGTTACGTGTCGGAATGTCTGTCTTTGTTTTGGTCTCTTTAACCCGCCCACTGCCAGTTTAGCCAATTATATTTCAGCACTCCGAGTTGCCAGATGGTGGAAAACAGCGTATTTCATTCATTCAGTCAGGAAGACTCTCAAAGCATGCGTCCGTGACTGAAATGCGACCTCCAGTGGACAAAAGCAGACTCCGATGCAGACGCAGATTCAGAGTTCCACATGAGGTTATTAATTAGCAAATAATATAAATATTACGAACACTGTAAACCCTAATGCTGTAACTAATTAATTGAATTGAGTTCTATTAACTTAAATCATTACAATTTGTTTATCTTAATTAACCTTGATGAGTAATTAGAACTTTTTCTTATTTTTGAGTTTGTAAAAATTAAATCTTTCAAGTAAGGTGAACATTTTAGCTGGTTTAATTTAGACAAAATATCTCTTTTAAGTTTCATTAACTCAAAATCTTTCAGCCCAGTGATTTTGCGTCTGACGTCATCCAGGTTCACGTGCGTGCTCATGCTTCATTCGTTTTTCTCAAGATGGCGGATCGGCCTCGCTTCACACTACAGTAAGTAAAATATTTACAAATCCAAGAAATATAAAATTAATGTTTTAATCAATATAATCACAGTAACCGTTAAATAATGTAGAGTTAGTCAGAATGCGTTTACATGTGTTGCATTACAGAAAACGCGTTTAGCCCCACTTGTTGCTAACTAACGTTAATGTTACTGTTTAAAATGTTAGAATTAGTGTAACATAAGCGTTAGCTGTAATGTGTTAACTCTGCATTTTATCAGAATGTGTTAAAGACAAAAACATTTGAAATCGGCAGATTTAATATTTTAAATCTTGGCGCGAGGACGCCTTTCCTCAGCCGCGCTTAAGTTGTCATGGAGACGCGCGCTCTCACACAACCGCACGTCATGGCGCTGAATTCTGTCCAGTCTGTGAATGTATTATCTACGCTATCTGCAGGCACGACCGAAACGAAAGGCGCAAAAAAGGTAACGTTAATCATAACTCTCAAATGATCTCCGCCTAAATACTAAACGGTATTTTCTCAAAACTTAGCTGTCTGTCACATACAGACTTGTTGCATGCTGACCCATGCATGAGGAGAGCCTGACGGAAAACATTTGAGCTGCGCTCCTGACCTGAGCAGGTACAGAGCAGAGCTTCATCTCACAGCAGCACTCATCAACACTGATTATTTCCCTGCGCTCGAGACGACATCTCCGCATATCAATAATTACCTGATTAACTGTGATCAGTTAAATGGTTTTAAATGGCATTTAAGTCAAATGTATGTTAAAGGTATGTTAAACGTTTTTCTTTCAAGCTATTTCTTAAAATGTTTACTGCGGATAGAAATATATATATATATATATATATATATATATATATATATATATATATATATATATATATATATATATATTATATCCGCAGTAAACATTTACATAAACAAAGTACACCTATCTATAACACAATAATGCAAAGTTATATTAATAAATACAAAACAAAATATTCTAAACATCAAGACGTGGTAAACAAGATGTGGCTTTTCTGATGTGAAAATTTTGCAGCTGTTCTTCTTAAAAAAATAAATATTTTAGGCTATATATTTTTATATCATTAGACAATAAGTGGGGGTTTTGCTTTTAGTAGCTTTTAAAAACAGGTCTTAAATTTCTTTGTCGTCCTATTCAGTTTTAGAAATTTCAATACTGTTTAAGTTAAATCTGTGTTCATTGAATCAAACTGAAATGATAACCAGCTCTATTGCTAACCGTTTTGTGGGTTAACGTTAGACATCATGCAATTATACTACAGTACTTTTACTCTCAGCTGAATGACACTGTGACTTTGTGTACATACAGAATTGAAGGTCGGTTGTTGTTGACTACAAAAGGTTCTTACCAGTTACACAAAATGGAGGCATGTAAAAAGGTGGGTAAAATATTAATTTTGACTATACCTGGCATATCCAGTTAAAATATTTCAGTATCCTTTACAATGATACTGCTTGTTTTGAAGCAAGAAAATTTAAACTTCAGCTGGACCCTGATTTCAACATCTAATCTGATCAACACCTGGTTTTTATCTGAGGTAAAAATTAAATAAATAAATAAATGAAAAATAGTAATATTAATTGATTGTGTTGTGGTGTGGGTTTGTTTCATGAAATTCTCTTTTTTGTTTTTTTTAGCTGTTTGCAGGGTACCAACATGTTACAAATGAGAATTTTCCACACAAATTCTATGACAACTGGACCACCACCTATTTCGTTTGATGACAATTTTAAGGCAAACAGCATCCAAGACTGGCAAGACAGCAGATACCCTGGCTAATCTTTTGAAAGTTAATGATGAGCAGGTATGTTTGGGGTCATGTGTTAAAGTATTCATTAAAATATAACTAGATTTTTATTAATCTTTTATTTTTCATGATTTTCATCTTTGCAGGAACTGCATGCTGTCCCCTCATGATGGACTACTGTTATCAGAGGTCTTTCGGTCTTGCTGCGCGAGCGTGACTTGGGATTCTTTTGGACCACCCTGGTAAGCCTTCATTTATTGTTTTCACAATTGATGAGTCATGTAATATCGACAGTCATATTAATAATGTCCTAACATTGATATCCTTGAATTATATTTTTAGATTGATAATCCTGAAGTGCGGACTGAGAATGCTCTATTGGCCATGCATTTACTGAGGGTCTCTGTTGTCCTGGAGAATGAATTGGACACCACCCACAGCACACTTCCAGGCCTTTTTTGTCTTCATTGGATTAATGTATGCTTTTCACATAATATATAGTAAAGGACTTGGCAAAACCTTTGAATTTGTGCAAACTGTTTAGCCTGGCATCGATGATAGAAATTAGAATGTCTCCTAGCATGCAAACCTTAAAGAATGAGTTGATGTAGAGCTTCTTTTTTCACTCAATAAAGGCTGTCACTGGGGAAGTAACTTCAAAACATGTATGTACCTTTAATTGGTAAGGGTGCATTTTAGTATATATAGGGATAGTTTGCCCAAAACGTAAAATTCTGTCATTTATTCAGTCTTCACTTGTTCCAAACCGGTTTGAATTTCTTGCTTCTGTTAAACACAAAAATTATTTTAAGGAAAGCTGAAAACCGGTAACCATTGACTTTAGAAAAACAAATACTGTGGAAATCAGTGGTTACAGGTTTCCAGCTTTTTTTCACAATAATGTTTTTAATGTTCAACAGAAGAAAGAAACTCAAAAAGGTTTGGAATAAGTGAAGAGTGAGTAAATGACTATTTTCAGTCTTAGTTGAACTATGAATAAATTCTCATATATACATAAAATACTTATTATGTATTATTAATGTATTAATATTTAATTTTGTCAAACTAACAGTTTTTTTATGTTTGATTGTCTTGTATTTGCATTTTGGACATTCCTTTTTCATTTCAGAATAGTGCTTGTTTTAAATCTCTTACTGTCTAATTGTTTTTAATGTTTTAAGACATTTGTAATTGCATAGGAGGCAAAACTAAAGTTACTGTTGGACATTTTTTGTTTAAAAATAAATGTCAAAAATGGTATTGTCTGTTTGTTTGAAATTACAGATGTATTTTGATAAACTTATGGGGTTTACAGATAAAAATTATGGCTAATTTCATATATGAAACTCAAGATGGAGAAGTTAATTAAAAAATGCTATCAAAATGTATGAGTATTTAAAGTTGGGATAAAAAAAAAGTTAATTGCTATTAAAATATATGAACTGGGTGACTAAGTATTTAAAGTTGCGATAAATTAAAACAATTAAGTTAATTGCTATTAAAATGTATGAGCTGGGTAACTTGGGTATTTTAAGTTAGGAGAAGTATCTTGCATGAGTGCAACAAACTCAAAACTTAATGTTTCTGTTTACTTAAAATAGAAGATTTCATAACTTAAAAAATTTGACGTAACTGATTACCTCAAATTTTTTGAGTTTTCCCAACTTACTCGGGATTACAGTGAATGTAAACATTAGGTGAGCAGGTCACATTGTAACCACGTGTCCTGACAACACGCTGTGTGATACGCAGTGATGCAATTTTGCTGTTTGCAGCAGATGCAACACGACAGAAATGTAAACACAGCCATTCAGAAGCACAGAATAGTGAACTCACTGCACTCCAGCCAAATGCTAAGGTTTATCATCTAATAAACACACATTAAACCTCTTTAACATGATTAAATGTAGATGCTGAATCACTGATATGTGTTGGTTTTGAGTCTCAGTTCTGAAGTTCAGTTTCAGACGGTTTATGTTATTCTCCAGATCTGAGGTGAACTATCTGCTTTCAGTATATGGCAATAAATGACATATAAAATGACAATTAGACTCACATTATTGGCGTTTAACACTGAATAAAGCACATGAGCTGCACCTGAGCTGATCATAGTCAGTTTTCTGTTGTTCAGCTGTGAGAAGCCGTTTCTAAAATATAAATTTCAGGTGTTTGTTAGGAGAAAAACTTTCATTTTATTTAGAACATGACTTAAATCAGCCTTTAGGCTCAATAGTCAGCCACACTCCTGTTGGTGTCAATCTGGCAACCTGCACTTGCGTGCGTTTTGAAGCAGGCATGCAATACCTAGTTCTACCACTGGGTGTCAAACTTCCATACTACACCTTTAACAAGTGTTTCCCAAGCGGCAACCTTCCGCTCTCCCTCGGGAAGCTAATACGGAAGTAACTGAAACTGCAATTCATCGATATTCCGCTAGTCCTGCTCCATAATAGAGCAGATTTCTATTGAGCCCACTATGAGAATGGCCGACTTTACAGCAGAAAAAAAGGTGTTTACAGCCTGGTACAAAGAACGATTTTGGTTCATATAGCTAATATTACCCTTCGTGACAACTGTGAGGGGGTGAATTTTTTATAACTCATCCGTTTCCTTTATATTAGGTTATATTAAGTTTACATAATTAAGGGCGTGGCCACTTGAGTGACAGCTAGGTCTCGCTGGTCGCCGTCACTTCACCTCAGCTGATTACGGCTGATTAGCCGCTGATCTCAGCATATTCATTGTATTTTTGTGTTGTTTTACGTGACTTTACACAGTCAGCTGCCTTTTGGAATTATTTCCTACAATTATCAGATGATATGGCATGCTGTGTGCACTTAATAGTGCTCACAAGCCATTCACGTGGCCTCCATTTGCCAGGTGAGTGAAATTATACCACCTCTATGAATGTATTTGTTTTATTTAAGATCATTTATCATTTATAATGTTGTTCAGAGCTGTAATGCACTCCAGAATCTGACAGATTATTAGCTGTAGGCTCTAGAACAGTAATCTGAAGTGTTCTGTTCTGTTCATACAGTGTTCTGCCTGGACTTCATAATTAGCCTTGCATTTACTAACACAGACTATATCTGAAGTGTTTGGAAGTCATTCGCACTTTCCTCCTGTTAAATAAACGTCATAAGCACAATGTTTAGTGGCTCAGTGTGTAATGCATTGAGCCACTAAGCATGGCCACGTTGCTTATGAAACAGTGTTTTTAAAAGTCTAAACACTTTATTGATAAAGTGTACAACCAAGCACATGTGGTCAGAACACAAACGAGTCGCAGGTGATGAAGTATTAAGCGTTTCTCCCATAGGAAAGCCCGTCTAAGCAGAATGCCAGCATGCCTCTGTAGCTCCGCTCACGCTCCGCCTCTTTGCCCTTGTATGGTATGCCCGGGGTTGGTGCGACGATGCGCGAACAAAATGGCGACGGTCGGCCAGGCCTTCTGGTAGCTTCTTTTGGGTTCTTCATAAACCTATGGGTGACGTCACGGATACTACGTCCATATATTTTACAGTCTATGGTGTTTCCTCAAAACATAACTAGTCTATTGTTGAATTTAATTCAACTTTTTTTCTATGAAATTAATTAATGACTTTATTCTCAAAACGTAACGTATTTATTCTGAACAATTTATTGAAACTTTTTTGTCAATTTTGTTCGTTTTTTCTCAAAATTTTATGAGTTTATTCTTACATCTTTTATTTCAACTTTTTTCTCTCAAAATGTAACAAGTTTAATGTTGATGATGACTTATTATACCTTAAGATGGTCTTTATTATTTTTTATTATTAATGCTTGGCCCTAATTCTCTTCCATCTAATGATTTGAAAGATAATGAGAAATGCTAAACATTTCAGAAGACAATTAATGAGTATTTTTAGGCCAAACTGTGAGTCTTTTAATATGTCATAAATGAATCTTGCTCTAAATATGACTGATAATTTCTGTTGTTACACTCGATGATGTTTTAATGGGTGACTTTTTGTCATTCAGAAATTGTTAGTAAATTTAATTGATATTCTAACGATCTATTACCAATAAAAAAAGCAAAGAAATACTACAATGATGCGCAGCAAAAAACATCCTGCTACAAACCAAACAAAATGACACATTTGTTGAAATGCATTCCTCTAAAGCAGGGTATTGGAGAATATAATATCAAATAATTCTTCATGATACCGTAACACAAATTAACCCAATTAATAAAACACAAATCTTCATCCCAGAGCTGATCTTTAACATATGGGCTGAAAAATAAAAGCCTGAAGCCGAACGTCTGTTTATAGAGCAGAAACATGAGGAAAAATGTATATATAATTATTTTTTTCCTCGCAGAAGGAATCATGCAATTGCTTAGCAAGAAATATGAGTCACGACACATATGAGTTTAAGTTTTCAGCAAGAGATCATAAGGTCTTTTTAAAGACGCACAGCAATGCTCCTGGGAACAGAGAATGATTCAGACCTCTTATTCACACGTCTTTTTAAAGGAATAGTTCACCAAAAAAGTGCAAATGATGTCCTTAACTCACACTTTAGTCATTCCAACATCAAACTGTCATAGTAAATACAATAGTAAATGTGCATTTTATAGTATCCACTACTCTTTCAATGCTTCAGTGTACTGTAGTATTAACTATATACTGTAATAAATACTACAGTATACTCAAAGACTGTAGAATACAGAAGATGTGTCACTATGTAACAGTCAATATGTAGAATGAAGCCCCGCCTCCTAGTACAGGAGCCAATCAGCAATCGCTATAGACTGAGGATTCTCCGGGGGAGGGGCTTGGACCAGACGTGTGTTTATGACAGTTTCTGCAGCTTCATTATGAATTCTCTGGTGTCAACATACACATTTAAAACTCAGCAAATACTCGCTTCACAGACAGAGAAATATATCCACACAAAGCTTGAAGTCTCTACTTCAACTGCACTTGAAAACAAATGTTCTCTGGTTTTGTAATCTGTATGAAGCGAACGCAAGTACAATCAGTGCCATCAAATGCACATCAGATGACAGCAACTACTGGAACGCCCACAAACTTGTAAATAAAGAGTCGCTGTCATTTTGGGAGGAGATTCGCCATCATGACCAAGTTGTGAATTATTTAATGCTGAGTTCAGATGCATGATTTTAGCCTCGCCAACAGGTTTTGAGAAATCGCTAATAAATGCCTGAATCACAGGCTTATCGGACCTCGTTCACGTGAGTAACAATCACACAGTGTGAACTGTCAAAGATGTGATCTAAAAGAATTGCTGATGAGTCGCCGACACTTGTCAGATATTTGGCATGCTCAATATCTGGAGCTGTCAGCGGTCAAAATCAGAAATGTGTTCTGATTGAATATAACATTGACGATTACCTACAGCCAGAGGTGGGTATCCAAAATCTATATCAAGTAAAAGTAAAAATTTAAAATTTTACTTTACTCAAGTAAAAAAAGTATCTGATGAAAAAATTACTCAAGTAAATAGTTACTAGTTACTTTTCATAATATAAATATAAATATATATATATATATATATATATATATATATATATATATATATATATATATATATATATATATATATATATATATTATGAAATATGTTATATATTCTTTTCTCTTTGCCATGATGACGGCACATAATATTAGACTAGATATTTTTCAAGACACTAGTATTCAGCTTAAAGTAACATTTAAAGGTTTAACCAAGTTAATTTGGCAAGTTAGGGTAATGGGCAAATCATTGACGATACAGCTTTGTTCAAATATTTTTATTTTTAATCATTCCAAGTTTAAATGTTAGAATGTAACGAAACTAATAGGGCATAGGGGGGTAAGTGGGAATAAAACACAGCCAGAAACTCTGTTTTTACAGCTCCAGAGGTGTAGTTGCAAGTGCACAAGTTTGCGACGCAGTTTGGAAATGTTCGTTTTGGGAAACGCCAAATCAACGAACTAAACAACACAATGTTGCAGATAAATAAACTAAATGTAGTGCCTTTTAGAAAGAAAGACTTTTCTTTTAAGTCTTTGGTTCCTAAATGCCAAGTTGCAGAGAACAAAAAAACTGGTGTTTAGTTAAGGAACTTACACTGTACTGAAAATACTTCCAGTATTAAATTAGTCAAATAAAATTGTGTATTGCAGATACTTTAAATAAAAACATATTTCTAACCTGCAGCCTAAGGTAACACATTTGATTTTAAACATTTTGTTCTCCTAATGAAATTAAAACTGGTGTCTTGATCTGCTCTTTCTCTCTCTCTCCCTCTCTCTCTCTGTCTGCTGTAGGGTTGGTGCTGCTGAGAGATTGAGACGCACCAGATAAAGTTTGCGTATAAAGTAATGCAAAAATGAATACAATTAATATCGAAAGCGAAAGCAGATTCTCGGACATGTCCGGGGAAAAGAGAATGTATTGTCACCCCACATAATGAGCTGGATCAGTCTATTTAGTCTTCGCGCTCTTCTCAAAGCTGCTATAAAGGCAGGACAACAGTTCTGTATCCAGCGCGTCTCTGTGGGTCTGCATGCAGAGCATGTGAGTCTGTGGCAGAGTGTTCTCAGTTTCTCGCGAACAGAACCGGGCCGCCCCAATAATATATCGGCCGCCCAGGTAAAATCTGTGTGGGAAGCGCTGTGTGGGAATCTGTGTGACAAGCCACGATATGCCATGCATGAGGCTCGCAAGTTGTGCGACACGCCTACATTCGGTGCCATGCGTTGCTTAGTGCTGTTGTTGAGAGCGGGTAGATTGCGTCATCAAACATGTATTATCGCGATAGTGCAATAGAATTAGAATCTCTATCGTAGGCCAATTTTGTATCGTTTATATCGCATATCGTTTATATCGCCCATTACTAGCAACAGGTAACAGTTTTGCTTTTGACCTAGATATCCAGTCAAAGCACCACGCATCCCGCCGTTATGGATATATTAGCTAAATATTATTGTTTATTATTATACATTAGTGGACATAATGCGCTTTCTTAAACGAGCAGATTTTTTTTCTTTCTCAGCATGCGTGTGAAAGAGAAATGAACAGAGAAAATGAACAGACGATAATATGCGGCTCACTTTGCGTGCGCGTATGCCCGTTTATTTAATTCATAACTGCCACTAGTTCTGAGTGCATGAGAGAGTTTTACATGTAATGGCAATTGGTCAACTATTTGTAAGCTTGTTATAAATAATAATTAGCCTACTGATAAGATATATAACAAGGTGAAGTGCTCCACCGGCACACTAATCTTAATATTATTTTGAAGTGTGTGCTGTGCTGCGGTTTTTATATGTGCACATGTTTAAGATTTGAGGTAATAACATCGCCATTATGGTCAAAGAAATCGAAACATTGTTTTCACCCCAACGCAATTTAATAGGGCACTATAAAGGCTAAAGAACTCATTCTTATATTTGCTTTTTGCAGCCTAGGGCTTTACATCTCACCATGTATCTTTTCTAAAACAGACAGTATAGTGTAAAAGCATGTTTATTACTAAGAAAACTAAAACAAACTTATATTTTAATTGAACACATCACATCACATAAGGTACACATACAGAACCGTCTATATTGTGAAAAGGCAAAGCTGAAAATCTGTGGTTAAAGCACCACCCAGCGGCCAAAAGCTGCTGGCGCACGAAATACCGCCGCCGCAGCGGTATGAACGGCAGCAAAGGGACCAAATTGAAGTAGTAACATCTGTATATATATATATATATATATCGTTATTGATTTGCCCATTACCCTAACTTGCCAAATTACCCTAGTGAAGCCTTTAAATGTCACTTTAAGCTGAATACTAGTGTCTTGAAGAATATCTAGTCTAACATTATGCGCTGTCATCATGGCAAAGAGAAAAGACATCAGTTATTAGAAATGAATAGGTGTAGGTATATTTTGAGCCAGTTTAGACCAGTCATTTCGTCCTCTCCGAGTATATAGTAAAGATTGAGTGCGCACGCAGTCAGCTGCAAAGCCAAGCGAAAGTAGGCTTAAATAAAAAGATAATGCAAAAGTACATACGATTAACGAACGACAGCTTTAGAAAGCAAAAGCCGTATCCCAGACATTTTAGGACATTTAGAAACCCGGCTGGACCAATTTTTTAAGTGCTGAACATGCACGTCTCTGTTGGTCTGCAGTGTGGGGGAGCTGTTTGGAAACTGGCTGTTTGGACATGGAATCTTATTATTCATTCATTTTCTTTTCGGCTTAGTCCCTTTATTAATCAGGGGTCGCCACAGGGGAATGAACCGCCAACTTATCCAGCATATGTTTTACGCAGCGGATGCTTCCAGCTGCAACCCATCACTGGGAAACATCCATACACACTCATTAACACACATACACTACGGACAATTTAGCTTACCCAATTCCCCTATAGCGCATGTGTTTGGACTGTGGGGGAAACCGGAGCACCCGGAGGAAACCCACGCCAACACGGGGAGAACATGCAAACTCCACACAGAAACGCCAACTGAGCCAGCGACCTTCTTGCTGTGAGGCGATCGTGCTACCCACTGCGCCACTGTGCTTTTATTTAATGTTTACAATGCAAATCCAATTAGATCCACTTATTCGTTAAACAAAGCAAGTCTCTCATATAACATATCTACTAAAACACAGCAAATGTGACTTTACAAACTGTATTGTAAATAAATCATATGAATACTTTCATATTAGTCAATAATTATACTGAAAATAATAAAAAAAAACTGAATAAATATCAATTTGCACACATTTACGCAAGTAAATAAACAAATCTGGGGAATTTTGTGCGTGCAGATTCCATGTGGGTCTACTTATTAGGGTCTCACAGCAGCTCTAATACAGATTTGGCTCTAACAAAAGAGCAGAATGAGGTCAAAAGTACATAATTATCATCATCAGTGTGAGTGTGAGGGTGCATTGGCTCCCAGGAGCCCGGGGCCCGCTGGAGGGTCGCTGGACACACAGGCTGAATGTCATCCGTGAATATGCAAATCCAGCATGACAACTGGTGCAGAAAACATGTTCTGTCTGACTTCAAGACCCTTGATATTTCACAAAGTCAAACGGGACGAGGCAGAGGCGCCGCAGGGGGATTCAGATCCGATTATTTACACACACACACACACACACACACACACACACGACCTGGTTACATCATGGGGCGCAGGAATCAAGCCGCGTCTCCCAGTGGTTTACGCCTCCTTCACACACACACACACACACACAAAGAAACACACATAAACACACACCTTGACCGTCTCCAGCCGTGAGCGCAGAACTGACCATCTGCAGGATCACACACACAAGCTGAGAATGTGTAAAGCGACTGACGGGTCCAGCTGTGATCAGATTTGCAGGGGCAACAATGGCAGATGCTGTTTGCGCCCCAGTGTTAACCACAACAATTACACACTGCAAATTGCTATCGGTGTTGCAAGCCAGGCTCATTGGAGATACGTGCACAGGGCTACATGATTGAGAACTGACAAATATGTACCCTGGACTATGTTTTTTGCAGTGTGTGTGTGTGTGTTCACGAATCCACTAGAGGGCACTGTGTACATTTCTGCAGATCTCAAATACGTTAGTTGGGCCATGTCTTCTCATACATGGCATGTAAATCCACCAGAGGGTGCTGTGTGCATTGTCTCAACAAATCTCAACATCATTTTTGCGCATCTGTGATAGAAGTCAGTCGGCTTGTTGTGCATAATATGTAAGCAGAACTCTAATTAAACTATCTAAAGAGTTAACGATGCCAACTGATGATCAAATGACAAATCATATGCTGTCCTGGCTTCTAAACATGTGATTATAATGGACGTCAATGGGACAAAAACAGCCCCAAACATAACCAAAGGGGAGTCAATCTGAACAGTACACAAGGGTTAAATATACACTTATAGCACTAGGTTGGACCCCTCTTGCCTTCAGAACTGCCCTAATTCTTCATGGCCCAGATTCTAGCTAGATTTTTCTCCATATCTTGATCTTAGAGCATCACACAGTTCAGATATGTCGTCAGCTCATCTATGAATCTGCTTTTTCCTAAAGCTGCTCTGCTGGATGAAGATCTGGAGACTTATGATCATGAAACCAGTCTGAGCTGACCTGAGGTCAGTGAAATGAGCGTTATCTTGCATTAGCTTAGATATTTCAAAGTTGCCGAGACATTTATTCAAGTATAACGATGTATTTCCAACTGAAATGGAATACTGAGTACTGAATAAAACAGTGAGAGTGAAAGATAAGGGGCGGAGCTAAAAAGTAAAGCCCCGCCTATCATCTTTCACATTCACTTTTTTTGTTCTTTAGATTAACTTGCATGGATGGGTTGTTCACTTTAAGACTAGCAACATAAACATTGGACATTTTGATTTCATGCAGACTCTAAGCTGCTGAGAAAGGGGAGGAGTTGATAATGAAGGGGAGGGGCTACTGATGAAGATGAGCTGATGATGAAGGGGAGGTGCTACAGATGAAGTGGAGGAGCTGATGATGATGAGGAGCAGTTAATTATGAAGGGGAGAAGTTGATGATGAAGGGGAGGAGCAATAATGAAGAGGAGGAGTTGATGAAGGGGAGGAGCTGATAATGAAGGGAGGGGCTACTGATGAAGATGAGCTGATGATGAAGGGGAGGAGCTGATGATGAAGATGAGTAGTTGATGAAGGGGAGGTGCTACAGATAAAGGGGAGGGGCTGATGATGAAGATGAGTAGTTGATGAAGTGGAGGAGCTACAGATGAAGGGGAAGAGCTCATGATAAAGATGAGGAGCTGATGAAGGGGAGGAGTTAATTATGAAGAGGAGGAGCTAACAATGACGAGGAGGAGCTACAGATGAAGAGGAGGAGTTGATGCTGATGGGGAGAAGCTGATAATGAAGAGGAGGAGTTGATGAATGGGAGGAGCTTATAACGAAGGGGAGGGGCTACTAATGAAGATGAGCTGATGATGAAGGGGAGGGGCTACAGATGAAGTGGAGGAGCTGATGATGAAGATGAGGCATTGATGAAGGGGAGGGGCTGATGTTGAAGGGGAGGGGCTGATGCTGAAGGGGAGGAGTTATCAGGTGCTGAGGTAGGATTTCTTATTTATTTTTGACCATGTATGCAAAATCTTCTGAGTGAGTTATTGTTCTGCCTCCCGATGGTGATACGGATGTGATCATGACAGCTACTATTTGGTCATTTTATTCACTAATTTGGCCACCGTTAAATGTCAACTGGGAAACAGTTTAAATTTCCATGTAGTAAAATAATGTTAGTGTCTTAACAGTAAACTCATAATCTGCATGGTTGAGTGTGTAAGTGCGCAGTGTGTCATTTGAGACGCAACCTCTGCTTTCTTTGTAAACAACATGATGTGAGTGAGCCTGTGTTATACAGAGGTCAGAGGCGGGACACGAGTGAAGGTCAGGTTGAAGATCTGTGTGTGTGTGTGTGTGTGTGTGCGCACGTGTGTGT
>LR812536.1:1389847-1424847 GCA_903798195.1 Danio kyathit
TTGGTGAGGTACAGTAGTGTTTTTATCTGTGTATTTGACTACTGTATGTACTGTACAGTAAGGGTGGTTTTGACAAAATATCGCCTGTAGTAAGTTGGTCTGGTCTCCATGAAGTTACTACAACCTTCAAAATATTAATAAAAATCTTTGGTGAGGTACAGTAGTGTTTTTATCTGTGTATTTGACTACTGTATGTACAGTAAGGATGGTTTTGACAAAATATTGCCTGTAGTAAGTTGGTCTGGTCTCCATGAAGTTACTACAACCTTCAAAATATGAATAAGTATCTTTGGTGAGGTACAGTAGTGTTTTTATCTGTGTATTTGACTACTGTATGTACAGTAAGGATGGTTTTGACAAAATATCGCCTGTAGTAAGTTGGTCTGGTCTCTGTGAAGTTACTACAACCTTCAAAATATAAATAAGTATCTTTGGTGAGGTACAGTAGTGTTTTTATCTGTGTATTTGACTACTGTATGTACAGTAAGGATGGTTTTGACAAAATATCACCTGTAGTAAGTTGGTCTGGTCTCCATGAAGTTACTACAACCTTCAAAATATGAATAAATATCTTTGGTGAGGTACAGTAGTGTTTTTATCTGTGTATTTGACTACTGTATGTACAGTAAGGATGGTTTTGACCAAATATCGCCTGTAGTAAGTTGGTCTGGTCTCCATGAAGTTACTACACTGAAAAAAATTATGTCTGCAAAACTGTTGCAAACAATTTATTTGTGTTGAATTTAAACAAACAAATTAAGATGAATAAAATTCTACTTAATTTGTTTGTTTAAATTCAGCCCAAATAAATTGTTTACAGCCACTTAACGTAAAAATATTGAGTAAATCCAAGGAATCATCTCTGAATGATTTTTTTCAGTGTACAACCTTCAAAATATGAATAAAAATCTTTGGTGAGGTACAGTAGTGTTTTTATCTGTGTATTTGACTACTGTATGTACAGTAAGGGTGGTTTTGACAAAATATCGCCTGTAGTAAGTTGGTCTGGTCTCCATGAAGTTACTACAACCTTCAAAATATGAATAAAAATCTTTGGTGAGGTACAGTAGTGTTTTTATCTGTGTATTTGACTACTGTATGTACAGTAAGGATGGTTATGACAAAATATCGCCTGTAGTAAGTTGGTCTGGTCTCTATAAAGTTACTACAACCTTCAAAATATGAATAATAATCTTTGGTGAGGTACAGTAGTGTTTTTATCTGTGTATTTGACTACTGTATGTACAGTAAGGATGGTTTTGACAAAATATCGCCTGTAGTAAGTTGGTTTGGTCTCCATGAAGTTACTACAACCTTCAAAATATGAATAAGTATCTTTGGTGAGGTACAGTAGTGTTTTTATCTGTGTATTTGACTACTGTATGTACAGTAAGCATGGTTTTGACAAAATATCACCTGTAGTAAGTTGGTCTGGTCTCCATGAAGTTACTACAACCTTCAAAATATGAATAAATATCTTTGGTGAGGTACAGTAGTGTTTTTATCTGTGTATTTGACTACTGTATGTACAGTAAGGATGGTTTTGACCAAATATCGCCTGTAGTAAGTTGGTCTGGTCTCCATGAAGTTACTACAACCTTCAAAATATGAATAAGTATCTTTGGTGAGGTACAGTAGTGTTTTTATTTGTCTATTTGACTACTGTATGTACAGTAAGGGTGGTTTTGACAAAATATCGCCTGTAGTAAGTTGGTCTGGTCTCTATAAAGTTACTACAACCTTCAAAATATGAATAATAATCTTTGGTGAGGTACAGTAGTGTTTTTATCTGTGTATTTGACTACTGTATGTACAGTAAGGGTGGTTTTGACAAAATATCGCCTGTAGTAAGTTGGTCTGGTCTCTATAAAGTTACTACAACCTTCAAAATATTAATAATAATCTTTGGTGAGGTACAGTAGTGTTTTTATTTGTCTATTTGACTACTGTATGTACAGTAAGGGTGGTTTTGACAAAATATCGCCTGTAGTAAGTTGGTCTGGTCTCTATAAAGTTACTACAACCTTCAAAATATGAATAATAATCTTTGGTGAGGTACAGTAGTGTTTTTATCTGTGTATTTGACTACTGTATGTACAGTAAGGATGGTTTTGACAAAATATCGCCTGTAGTAAGTTGGTTTGGTCTCCATGAAGTTACTACAACCTTCAAAATATGAATAATAATCTTTGGTGAGGTACAGTAGTGTTTTTATCTGTGTATTTGACTACTGTATGTACAGTAAGGATGGTTTTGACCAAATATCGCCTGTAGTAAGTTGGTCTGGTCTCCATGAAGTTACTACACTGAAAAAAATTATGTCTGCAAAACTGTTGCAAACAATTTATTTGTGTTGAATTTAAACAAACAAATTAAGATGAATAAAATTCTACTTAATTTGTTTGTTTAAATTCAGCCCAAATAAATTGTTTACAGCCACTTAACGTAAAAATATTGAGTAAATCCAAGGAATCATCTCTGAATGATTTTTTCAGTGTACAACCTTCAAAATATGAATAATAATCTTTGGTGAGGTACAGTAGTGTTTTTATTTGTCTATTTGACTACTGTATGTACAGTAAGGATGGTTTTGACTAAATATCTCCTGTAGTAAGTTGGTCTGGTCTCCATGAAGTTACTACAACCTTCAAAATATGAATAATAATCTTTGGTGAGGTACAGTAGTGTTTTTATCTGTGTATTTGACTACTGTATGTACAGTAAGGATGGTTTTGACAAAATATCGCCTGTAGTAAGTTGGTCTGGTCTCCATGAAGTTACTACAACCTTCAAATATGAATAATAATCTTTGGTGAGGTACAGTAGTGTTTTTATTTGTCTATTTGACTACTGTATGAACAGTAAGGGTGGTTTTGACAAAATATCGCCTGTAGTAAGTTGGTCTGGTCTCTATAAAGTTACTACAACCTTCAAAATATGAATAAAAATCTTTGGTGAGGTACAGTAGTGTTTTTATCTGTGTATTTGACTACTGTATGTACAGTGAGGATGGTTTTGACCAAATATCGCCTGTAGTAAGTTGGTCTGGTCTCCATGAAGTTACTACACTGAAAAAAATTATGTCTGCAAAACTGTTGCAAACAATTTATTTGTGTTGAATTTAAACAAACAAATTAAGATGAATAAAATTCTACTTAATTTGTTTGTTTAAATTCAGCCCAAATAAATTGTTTACAGCCACTTAACGTAAAAATATTGAGTAAATCCAAGGAATCATCTCTGAATGATTTTTTTCAGTGTACAACCTTCAAAATATGAATAATAATCTTTGGTGAGGTACAGTAGTGTTTTTATTTGTCTATTTGACTACTGTATGTACAGTAAGGGTGGTTTTGACAAAATATCGCCTGTAGTAAGTTGGTCTGGTCTCTATAAAGTTACTACAACCTTCAAAATATGAATAATAATCTTTGGTGAGGTACAGTAGTGTTTTTATCTGTGTATTTGACTACTGTATGTACAGTAAGGATGGTTTTGACAAAATATCGCCTGTAGTAAGTTGGTCTGGTCTCCATGAAGTTACTACAACCTTCAAAATATGAATAAGTATCTTTGGTGAGGTACAGTAGTGTTTTTATTTGTCTATTTGACTACTGTATGTACAGTAAGGGTGGTTTTGACAAAATATCGCCTGTAGTAAGTTGGTCTGGTCTCCATGAAGTTACTACAACCTTCAAAATATGAATAAGTATCTTTGGTGAGGTACAGTAGTGTTTTTATCTGTGTATTTGACTACTGTATGTACAGTAAGGATGGTTTTGACCAAATATCGCCTGTAGTAAGTTGGTTTGGTCTCCATGAAGTTACTACAACCTTCAAAATATGAATAAGTATCTTTGGTGAGGTACAGTAGTGTTTTTATTTGTCTATTTGACTACTGTATGTACAGTAAGGATGGTTTTGACCAAATATCGCCTGTAGTAAGTTGGTCTGGTCTCCATGAAGTTACTACACTGAAAAAAATTATGTCTGCAAAACTGTTGCAAACAATTTATTTGTGTTGAATTTAAACAAACAAATTAAGATGAATAAAATTCTACTTAATTTGTTTGTTTAAATTCAGCCCAAATAAATTGTTTACAGCCACTTAACGTAAAATTATTGAGTAAATCCAAGGAATCATCTCTGAATGATTTTTTTCAGTGTACAACCTTCAAAATATGAATAATAATCTTTGGTGAGGTACAGTAGTGTTTTTATCTGTCTATTTGACTACTGTATGTACAGTAAGGGTGGTTTTGACAAAATATCGCCTGTAGTAAGTTGATCTGGTCTCCATGAAGTTACTACAACCTTCAAAATATTAATAATAATCTTTGGTGAGGTACAGTAGTGTTTTTATTTGTCTATTTGACTACTGTATGTACAGTAAGGATGGTTTTGACAAAATATTGCCTGTAGTAAGTTGGTCTGGTCTCTGTGAAGTTACTACAACCTTCAAAATATTAATAATAATCTTTGGTGAGGTACAGTAGTGTTTTTATCTGTGTATTTGACTACTGTATGTACAGTAAGGATGGTTTTGACCAAATATCGCCTGTAGTAAGTTGGTCTGGTCTCCATGAAGTTACTACACTGAAAAAAATTATGTCTGCAAAACTGTTGCAAACAATTTATTTGTGTTGAATTTAAACAAACAAATTAAGATGAATAAAATTCTACTTAATTTGTTTGTTTAAATTCAGCCCAAATAAATTGTTTACAGCCACTTAACGTAAAAATATTGAGTAAATCCAAGGAATCATCTCTGAATGATTTTTTTCAGTGTACAACCTTCAAAATATGAATAAAAATCTTTGGTGAGGTACAGTAGTGTTTTTATCTGTGTATTTGACTACTGTATGTACAGTAAGGGTGGTTTTTACAAAATATCGCCTGTAGTAAGTTGATCTGGTCTCTGTGAAGTTACTACAATCTTCAAAATATGAATAAAAATCTTTGGTGAGGTACAGTAGTGTTTTTATTTGTCTATTTGATGCAGGGCTGCCAACTTTTGGCTTTAGCTTGGAGTGAGAATTTAAGCCCCGCCCATATCCACAAGCCACGCCCCCACAGCAAGCCACACCCAGATTATTTATAAATATATAAAATAATAAATATATTATTTTAATAAATACTTCTAAGATATTTATTAAATTAGAGTATTATTACTATTATACAATTATCCTATTATAAATAAATAAATAAAAAACTATGTAAAGATACATTTGAAGTGATATGCTAAGAACATTTAAGAAATCTTTTGCGTAAATATATTAATTTCAGAACAGCATGGTGGCTCAGTGGTTAGCACTGTCGCCTCACAGCAAGAAGGTCACTGATTCGAGTGACACATGCGCTGTAGGGGAATTGATTAAATAAATTGGTTGTAGTGTATATGTGAATGAGTGTGTATGGGTGTTTCCCAGTACTGGGTTGCGGCTGGAAGGGCATCCAAAGCGTAAAACATATGCCGGAACAGTTGGCAGTTCATTCCGCTATGGCGACCTCTGAAATAGAGACTAAGCTGAAGGAAAATGAATGAATGAATATTAATTTCATTAGAATGAATTTCTACAGATTGTAAAGAACACAAAAAATGTTTTATAGAATTATCTGTTGCGTGTTGTCTTAGACCTGACTTATGGCCAAGAATTAGGTTTATTAAGTCTAAACTCCCTGACTTTATCCCTCCTTTCTGCTTCATAAAAAAAATCTATCAGGAGATATGCTTAGTCAAATTAAGATCATCATCATATTAGTTAAACTTTAATTTAGCCGATTTACAAAACTCACTAGGCGCTGACACCTGTACATTAAAGGCTGTTACCCCTGCCATAAAACACAGCCCCTCTGAAATGTGCATCTATTAACTTAAATTAATAATTATTTAATAACATCATTATGACACTAATGAGAGCGAACCCTTCCCTTACAGAAGATTACAGATTTGTTTTACATTTATTTGTAAAACTAGTGCGTTTTAAAATGCGCTTCACTTATTGTTTTGCTTTATCCATCAAGATAATAATCATATTATGTTTTAATCAATTATGGCCTTTGGTTTTCATGTAGACAGAATCCCAATGAAAGTCTATGAAAGGCAGACCCGGATTAAGAATTCAGAGGCCCCTGGGCACAATGTCTTGTAGGCCCCTTACCTGCCGCACCCCTATAGTTGAATTTAAAAAAAGATTAATAAAATATGTTTTTATGAAATTAATCTATATTGTATTGCCCGCATATTTAAAATAAATGATATACAGTACATATATTTCTAGTCTACAAAGATTTAACTTATTTTTAAAGCATTTAAAGCCCACTTTGAAAAAAAAAAATACTAATAAAACTAGTGAAAATGAATGGATTTTAATATACTTGTTCAAGTTCACAGAAGCAGTACTAAAAATTATATATAAGGGTATTTTTAATGTATAACTTCTACAAACCTATAATGCATATGATTTGCATATAACACCTCTCCAATCCAGTTCTATGAATCTGAGTCTTTCATAATACACACAACTGATTAATGACTCCTACTTGTCTTCCTCGTGATGAAGAGTAGGCAAAATCTGATATGTAGAAAAATGCTGGATTCGAACCGGATTCATGATCAATCGCATCAACACATGCCATTCCAGGCGCTTTACAAACTACGCCACTGTCACTGCTATTTGTTGCTCTCTTTAGTTATGTTGTCTCTGTCAATCAAAGTGATGAACGGGAATCACTCGACTAGCTTATTCCAACGAGGTGCGCTATTTGCACTTAGCCTAAATAGGGGTGCGTTTCTCGTCACAATACCTGTTGCACAAAGCGTGAGCAGCGCCTATTTTTTTCGGCATACATGTTCACAACTGGGATTCATACCGGGAGCGGCAACGCGAGCAGCGCATCAAGCAGGGGCGGTGCGAGAGGCTCGCGGGTATGTTTTCTGCGCGCATTTATTACATTGCTTTCACCAGCATTGGATCGGTTGCACATAGAGAGAATAACATCATTATAAAGCAATAAATATCTTTAACACCGTCTTTATTACAACAGGAAAAATATTCACGGGATGATTTTCCTGCGTGAGAAAATGGATGTGTGGCGTGAGAGCGTGAGAATACTGTCAATTGCGTGACTCTCACGCCGAATGCATGAGAGTTGGCAGCACTGAATACCACATTCACAGACTTGGACAAAGTTCAGCGCCATAACGTGCGGCTGTGTGAGAGCGCGCGTCTCCATGACAACTTAAGCGCAGCTGAGGAAAGGCATCCTCGCGCCAAGATTTAAAATAATAAATCTGCCGATTTCAAATGTTTTTGTCTTTAACACATTCTGTTAAAATGCAGAGTTAACACATTACAGCTAACGCTTATGTTAAACTAATTCTAACATTTTAAACAGTAACATTAACGTTAGTTAGCAACAAGTGGGGCTAAACGCGTTTTCTGTAATGCAACACATGTAAACACATTCTGACCAACCCTACATTAGATTTAACTGTTACTGTGATTATATTGATTAAAACATTAATTAAAAATTTCTTGGATTTGTAAATATTTTACTTACTGTTGTGTGAAGCGAGGCCGATCCGCCATCTTGAGAAAAACGAATGAAGCATGAGCATGTACGTGAACCTGGATGACGTCAGACGCAAAATCACTGGGCTGAAAGATTTTGAGTTAATGAAACTTAAAAGAGACATTTGGTCTAAATTAAACCAGCTAAATTGTTCACCTTACTTGAAAGATTTATTTTTTACACACTCAAAAATAAGAAAAAGTTCTAAATACTCATCAAGGTTAATTAAGATAAACAAATTGTAATGATTTAAGTTAATAGAACTCAATTCAATTAATTAGTTACAGCATTAGGGTTTACAGTGTAGTATGGCAATAAATGACATATAAAATGGCAATTAGACTCACATTATTGGCGTTTAACACTGAATAAAGCACATGAGCTGCACCTGAGCTGATCATAGTCAGTTTTCTGTTGTTCAGCTGTGAGAAGCCGTTTCTAAAATATAAATTTCAGGTGTTTGTTAGGAGAAAAACTTTCATTTTATTTAGAACATGACTTAAATCAGCCTTTAGGCTCAATAGTCAGCCACACTTCTGTTTGTGTCAATCTGGCAACCTGCACTTGCGTGCGTTTTGAAGCAGGCATGCAATACCTAGTTCTACCACTGGGTGTCAAACTTCCATACTACACCTTTAACAAGTGTTTCCCAAGCGGCAACCTTCCGCTCTCCCTCGGGAAGCTAATACGGAAGTAACTGAAACTGCAATTCATCGATATTCCGCTAGTCCTGCTCCATAATAGAGCAGATTTCTGTTGAGCCCACTGTGAGAATGGCCAACTTTACAGCAGAAAAAAAGGTGTTTACAGCCTGGTACAAAGAACGATTTTGGTTCATATAGCTAATATTACAGTTCGTGACAACTGTGAGGGGGGTGAATTTTTTTATAACTCATCCGTTTCCTTTATATTAGGTTATATTAAGTTTGCATAATTAAGGGCGTGGCCACTTGAGTGACAGCTAGGTCTCGCTGGTCGCCGTCACTTCACCTCAGCTGATTACGGCTGATTAGCCGCTGATCTCGGCATATTCATCGTATTTTTGTGTTGTATTACGTGACTTTACACAGTCAGCTGCTTTTTGGAATAATTTCCTACAATTATCAGATGATATGGCATGCTGTGTGCACTTAATAGTGCTCACAAGCCATTCACGTGGCCTCCATTTGCCAGGTGAGTGAAATTATACCACCTCTATGAATGCATTTGTTTTATTTAAGATCATTTATCATTTATAATGTTCTTTAGAGCTGTAATGCACTCCAGAATCTGACAGATTATTAGCTGTAGGCTCTAGAACAGTCATCTAAAGCGTTGTCATACAGTGTTCTGCCTGGACTTCATAATTAGCCTTGCATTTACTAACACAGACTATATCTGAAGTGTTTGGAAGTCATTCGCACTTTCCTCCTGTTGAAAAACGTCATAAGCACAATGCTTATAGTGGCTCAGTGTGTAATGCATTGAGCCACTAAGCATTGCGCTTATGACGTTGCTTATGAAACAGTGTTTTTAAAAGTCTAAACACTTTATTGATAAAGTGTACAACCAAGCACATGTGGTCAGAACACAAACGAGTCGCAGGTGATGAAGTATTAAGCGTTTCTCCCATAGGAAAGCCCGTCTAAGCAGAATGCCAGCATGCGTCTGTAGATCCGCTCACGCTCCGCCTCTTTGCCCTTGTATGGTATGCCCGGGGTTGGTGCGATGACGTGCGAACAAAATGGCGACGGTCGGCCACGCCTTCTGGTAGCTTCTTTTGGGTTCTTCATTAACCTATGGGTGACGTCACGGATACTACGTCCATATCTTTTAGTCTATGGTGTTTCCTCAAAACATAACTAGTCTATTGTTGAATTTAATTCAACTTTTTTTCTATGAAATTAATTAATGACTTTATTCTCAAAACGTAACGTATTTATTCTGAACAATTTATTGAAACTTTTTTGTCAATTTTGTTCGTTTTTTCTCAAAATTTTATGAGTTTATTCTTACATCTTTTATTTCAACTTTTTTCTCTCAAAATGTAACAAGTTTAATGTTGATGATGACTTATTATACCTTAAGATGGTTTTTATTATTTTTTATTATTAATGCTTGGCCCTAATTCTCTTCCATCTAATGATTTGAAAGATAATGAAAAATGCTAAACATTTCAGAAGACAATTAATGAGTATTTTTAGGCCAAACTGTGAGTCTTTTAATATGTCATAAATGAATCTTGCTCTAAATATGACTGATAATTTCTGTTGTTACACTCGATGATGTTTTAATGGGTGACTTTTTGTCATTCAGAAATTGTTAGTAAATTTAATTGATATTCTAACGATCTATTACCAATAAAAAAAGCAAAGAAATACTACAATGATGCGCAGCAAAAAACATCCCGCTACAAACCAAACAAAATGACACATTTGTTGAAATGCATTCCTCTAAAGCAGGGTATTGGAGAATATAATATCAAATAATTCTTCATGATACCGTAACACAAATTAACCCAATTAATAAAACACAAATCTTCATCCCAGAGCTGATCTTTAACATATGGGCTGAAAAATAAAAGCCTGAAGCCGAACGTCTGTTTAAAGAGCAGAAACATGAGGAAAAATGTATTTATAATTATTTTTTTCCTCGCAGAAGGAATCATGCAATTGCTTAGCAAAAAATATGAGTCATGACACATATGAGTTTAAGTTTTCAGCAAGAGATCATAAGGTCTTTTTAAAGACGCACAGCAATGCTCCTGGGAACAGAGAATGATTCAGACCTCTTATTCACACGTCTTTTTAAAGGAATAGTTCACCAAAAAAGTGCAAATGATGTCCTTAACTCACACTTTAGTCATTCCAACATCAAACTGTCATAGTAAATACAATAGTAAATGTGTATTTTATAGTATCCACTACTCTTTCAATGCTTCAGCGTACTGTAGTATTAACTATATACTGTAATAAATACTACAGTATACTCAAAGACTGTAGAATACAGAAAATGTGTCACTATGTAACAGTCAATATGTAGAATGAAGCCCCGCCTCCTAGTACAGGAGCCAATCAGCAATCGCTATAGACTGAGGATTCTCTGGGGGAGGGGCTTGGACCAGACGTGTGTTTATGACAGTTTCTGCAGCTTCATTATGAATTCTCTGGTGTCAACAAACACATTTAAAACTCAGCAAATACTCGCTTCACAGACAGAGAAATATATCCACACAAAGCTTGAAGTCTCTACTTCAACTGCACTTGAAAACAAATGTTCTCTGGTTTTGTAATCTGTATGAAGCGAACGCAAGTACAATCAGTGCCATCAAATGCACATCAGATGACAGCAACTACTGGAACGCCCACAAACTTGTAAATAAAGAGTCGCTGTCATTTTGGGAGGAGATTCGCCATCATGACCAAGTTGTGAATTATTTAATGCTGAGTTCAGATGCATGATTTTAGTCTCGTCAACAGGTTTTGAGAAATCGCTAATAAATGCCTGAATCACAGGCTTATCGGACCTCGTTCACGTGAGTAACAATCACACAGTGTGAACTGTCAAAGATGCGATCTAAAAGAATTGCTGATGAGTCGCAGACACTCGTCAGATATTTGGCATGCTCAATATCTGGAGCTGTCAAAATCAGAAATGTGTTCTGATTGAAAATAACATTGACGATTACCTACAGCCAGAGGTGGATATCCAAAATCTATATCAAGTAAAAGTACAAGTACTTGCTGAAAATTTTACTCAAGTAAAAGTAAAATTAAAAAAAAAAGTTACTCGAGTAAGAGTAAAAAGTATCTGATGAAAAAATTATTCAAGTAAATAGTTACTAGTTACTTTTCATAATATATATATATCGTTATTGATTTGCCCATTACCCTAACTTGCCAAATTAACTTGGTTAAGCCTTTAAATGTCACTTTAAGCTGAATACTAGTGTCTTGAAGAATATCTAGTCTAATATTATGTGCTGTCATCATGACAAAGAGATAGGAAATCAGTTATTAGAGATGAATAGGTGTAGGTATATTTTGAGCCAGTTTAGACCAGTCATTTCGTCCTCTCCGAGTATATAGTAAAGATTTTGAGTGTGCGCGCAGTCAGCTGCAAAGCCAAGCGAAAGTAGGCTTAAATAAAAAGATAATGCAAAAATGCATACGATTAATGAATCCCAGACATTTTAGGACATTTAGAAACCCGGCCGGACGAATTTTTTAAGTGCCAAAAATGCAGATTCGCGGATAGCGCGGTGACGCAATGATGTTAATCAAATTATGAGCTGTAACATGTAAAACGCGATCATAAAAGTAACACTCAAAAAGCAACTCATGTAAACACCTTAGTCTTATTATTCTCTTAATTATATTAAAGCAAATAATTCGATTACTGATGTCCATGTAAACGTAGTCAATCTCACGCTCCATCCTTCCCTCACTCGTGAACAAAACCCCAACATACTTGAATCCCTCCACCTGGGGTAGGGACTTTCTTCCAACCTGGAGATGGCAAACCACCTTTTTCCTCCTTTTTCCTAAGTGCGGTTTCATAAACCCCTTATGAGTTTCATAACATTGAGGACCGTGATGTCGCCCGGTATGGCGCAGCCGCGGCCCCACCCTGGAGCCAAGCCTGGGGTTGGGGCTCGTATGCAAGCGCCTGGTGCCTGGGTTGTTTTCCACAGAACCCGGCCGGGCTTAGCCCGAAGGAGCGACGTGGGAACATCTTCCTGCAGGCCCACAGGGGGAGCCGTAAGGGGCCGGTGCATTGTGGAATGGGTGGTGGTCAAAGGTTAGGACCATGACAACCCGATCGCCAGGTTCAGAAACTGGCTCTTGGGACATTGAATCTTAATATTCATTTATTTTATTTTCGGCTTAGTCTCTTTATTAATCTGGGGTCGCCACAGCGGAATGAACCGCCAACTTATCCAGCATATGTTTTACACAGCGGATGCCCTTCCAGCTGCAATCACTGGGAAACACCCATACACACTCATTCACACACATACACTACGGACAATTTAGCCTACCCAATTCCCCTATAGCGCATGTGTTTGGACTTGTGGGGGAAACCGGAGCACCCAGAGGAAACCCATGCCAACATGGGGAGAACATGCAAACTCCACACAGAAACGCCAACTGAGCCAGCGACTTTCTTGCTGTGAGGCGATCGTGCTACCCACTGCGCCACTGTGCTTTTATTTAATGTTTACAATGCAAATCCAATTAGACACACTTATTCGTTAAACAAAGCAAGTCTCTCATATAACATCCCTACTAAAACACAGCAAATGTGACTTTACACACTGTATTGTAAATAAATCATATGAATACTTTCATATTAGTCAATAATTATACTGAAAATAATAAAAAAACTGAATAAATATCAATTTACACACATTTACGCAAGTAAATAAACAAATCTGGGGAATTTTGTGCGTGCAGATTCCATGTGGGTCTACTTATTAGGGTCTCACAGCAGCTCTAATACAGATTTTGCTCTAACAAAAGAGCAGAATGAGGTCAAAAGTACATAATTATCATCATCAGTGTGAGTGTGAGGGTGCATTGGCTCCCAGGAGCCCAGGGCCCGCTGGAGGGTCGCTGGACACACAGGCTGAATGTCATCCGTGAATATGCAAATCCAGCATGACAACTGGTGCAGAAAACATGTTCTGTCTGACTTCAAGACCCTTGATATTTCACAAAGTCAAACGGGACGAGGCAGAGGCGCCGCAGGGGGATTCAGATCCGATTATTTACACATACACACACACACACACACACACACACACACACACACACACACACACACACACACACACGACCTGGTTACATCATGGGGCGCAGGAATCAAGCCGCGTCTCCCAGTGGTTTACGCCTCCTTCACACACACACACACAAAGAAACACATATAAACACACACCTTGACCGTCTCCAGCCGTGAGCGCAGAACTGACCATCTGCAGGATCACACACACAAGCTGAGAGTGTGTAAAGCGACTGACGGGTCCAGCTGTGATCAGATTTGCAGGGGCAACAATGGCAGATGCTGTTTGCGCCCCAGTGTTAACCACAACAATTACACACTGCAAATTGCTATCGGTGTTGCAAGCCAGGCTCATTGGAGATACGTGCACAAGGCTACATGATTGACAAATATGTACCCTGGACTATGTTTTTTGCAGTGTGTGTGTGTTCACGAATCCACTAGAGGGCACTGTGTACATTTCTGCAGATATCAAATACGTTACTTGGGCCATGTCTTCTCATACATGGCATGTAAGTCCACCAGAGGGTGCTGTGTGCATTGTCTCAACAAATCTCAACATCATTTTTGCGCATCTGTGATAGAAGTCAGTCGGCTTGTTGTGCATAATATATAAGCAGAACTCTAATTAACCGATCTAAAGAGTTAACGATGCCAACTGATGATCAAATGACAAATCATACCTCTTCCCAACAGGGAAAACCACCAGGATTATATGCTGTCATGGCTTTGCCATCTAAACATGTGATTATAATGGAAGTCAATTGGACAAAAACAGCCCCAAACATAACCAAAGGGGAGTCAATCTGAACAGTACACAAGGGTTAAATATACACTTATAGCACTAGGTTGGAGCCCTCTTGCCTTCAGAACTGCCCTAATTCTTCATGGCCCAGATTCTAGATAGATTCTTCTCCTTATCGTGATCTTAGAGCATCACACAGTTCAGATTTGTCGTCAGCTCATCCATGAATCTGCTTTTTCCTAAAGCTGCTCTGCTGGATGGAGATCTGGAGACTTATGATCATGAAACCAGTCTGAGCTGATCTGAGGTCAGTGAAATGAGCGTTATCTTGCATTAGCTTAGATATTTCAAAGTTGCCGAGACATTTATTCAAGTATAACGATGTATTTCCAACTGAAATGGAATACTGAGTACTGAATAAAACAGTGAGAGTGAAAGATAAGGGGCGGAGCTCAAAAGTAAAGCCCCGCCTATCATCTTTCACATTCACTTTTTTTGTTCTTTAGATTAACTTGCATGGATGAGTTGTTCACTTTAAGACTAGCAACATAAACATTGGAAATTTTGATTTCATGCAGACTCTAAGCTGCTGAGAAAGGGGAGGAGTTGATAATAAAGGGGAGGGGCTACTGATGAAGATGAGCTGATGATGAAGGGGAGGTGCTACAGATGAAGTGGAGGAGCTGAATATGAAGATGAGTAGTTGATGAATGGGAGGAGCTACAGATAAAGGGGTGGAGCTGACGATAAAGGGGAGGAGCTGATGATGAAGGGGAGGTGCTACAGACAAAGGGGAAGAGCAGATGATGAAGATGAGTAGTTGATGAAGGGGAGGAGCTAATAACGAAGAGGAGTTGATGAAGGGGAGGAGCTAATAATAAAGGGGAGAGGCTACTGATGAAGATGAGCTGATGATGAAGGGGAGGTGCTACAGAGCAAGTGGAGGAGCTGATGATGGGGAGGAGTTAATTTTGAAGGGGGGAGCTGATAATGAAGGGGAGGGGCTACTGATGAAGATGAGCTGATGATGAAGGAGAGGTGCTACAGATGAAGTGGAGGAGCTGATAATAAAGGTGAATAGTTGAGGAAAGGGAGGAGCTGATGATGAAGGGGAGGGGCTACTGATGAAGATGAGCTGATGATGAAGGGGAGGTGCTACAGATGAAGTGGAGGAGCTGATGATGAAGATGAGTAGTTGATGAAGGGGAGGAGTTAATTATGAAGGGGAGAAGTTGATGATAAAGGGGAGGAGCTAATAATGAAGAGGAGGAGTTGATGAAGGAGAGGAGCTGATAATAAGGATGAGTAGTTGATGAATGGGAGGAGCTACAGATGAAGGGGTGCAGCTGATTATGAAGATGAGTAGTTGATGAATGGGAGGAGCTACAGATATAGGGGTGGAGCTGACGATAAAGGGGAGGAGCTGATGATGAAGGAGAGGTGCTACAGACGAAGGGGAGGAGCAGATGATGAAGATGAGTAGTTGATGAAGGGAAAGAGCTAATAACGAAGAGGAGAAGTTGATGAAGGGGAGGAGCTGATAATAAAGGGGAGGGGCTACTGATGAAGATGAGCTGATGATGAAGGGGAGGTGCTACAGAGTAAGTGGAGGAGCTGATGATGGGGAGGAGTTAATTTTGAAGGGGAGGAGCTAAAAACAAAGAGGAGGAGTTGATGAAGGGGAGGAGCTGATAATGAAGGGGAGGGGCTACTGATAAAGATGAGCTGATGATGAAGGGGAGGTGCTACAGATGAAGTGGAGGAGCTGATGATGATGAGTAGTTGATGAATGGGAGGAGTTAATTATGAAGGGGAGAAGTTGATGATGAAGGGGAGGAGCTAATAATGAAGAGGAGGAGTTGATGAAGGGGAGGAGCTGATAATGAAGGGGAGGGGCTACTGATGAAGATGAGCTGATGATGAAGGGGAGGTGCTACAGATGAAGTGGAGGAGCTGATGATGAAGATGAGTAGTTGATGAAGGGGAGGAGTTAATTATGAAGGGGAGAAGTTGATGATGAAGGGGAGGAGCTAATAATGAAGAGGAGGAGTTGATGAAGGAGAGGAGCTGATAATAAGGATGAGTAGTTGATGAATGGGAGGAGCTACAGATGAAGGGGTGGAGCTGATGATAAAGATGAGTAGTTGATGAAGGGAAGGAGCTGATAATGAAGGAGAATAGCTCCTCCTCCTCATAATAGCACTGAAAATGTCTGACGCCCTAATTAGTGCACTAACTAGTGAACAAATGTACTGAATGAGATGCACCCGGAGTGTATCAATGTGACCTGATTTTCACAGTGCATTGTGGGACTTTAAGAGCACAAAGTTTCAGTGCACTGGAAGAATTTAGCAAATGAGACGGCAAATAAACCTTCTGACACCCTAAACAGTGCACTAAGTAGTGAACAAGGGTGCTGATTGAGATGCACCCGGGGGTGTGTTGATTTGGCCTGATTTTCACAGTGCATTGTGGGAATTTTCAGGGCATAAACATTTTAGTGCACTGGAAGAATATTGCGATGAAAATGAAGAGGAGGAGCTAACAATGATGAGGAGGAGCTACAGATGAAGAGGAGGAGTTGATGCTGATGGGGAGAAGCTGATAATGAAGAGGAGGAGTTGATAAATGGGAGGAATTATGAAGAGAAGAATGTGATGGTGAAGGGGATGAGCTAATGATAAAGATGAGGCATTGATGAAGGGGAGGGGCTGATGTTGAAGGGGAGGGGCTGATGGTGAAGGGGAGGAGTTATCAGGTGCTGAGGTAGGATTTCTTATTTATTTTTGACCATGTATGCAAAATCTTCTGAGTGAGTTATTGTTCTGCCTCCCGATGGTGATACGGATGTGATCATGACAGCTACTATTTGGTTATTTGGTCATTTTATTCACTAATTTGGCCACTGTTAAATGTCAACTGGGAAACAGTTTAAATTTCCATGTAGTAAAATAATGTTAGTGTCTCAACAGTAAACTCATAATCTGCATGGTTGAGTGTGTAAGTGCGCAGTGTGTCATTTGAGACGCAACCTCTGCTTTCTTTGTAAACAACATGATGTGAGTGAGCCTGTGTTATACAGAGGTCAGAGGCGGGACACGAGTGAAGGTCAGGTTGAAGATCTGTGTGTGTGTGTGTGTGTGTGTGCGCACGTGTGTGTGTTCGTCTCATGCGTACGGATGACGCCTTCAGTCGCCCCAAGAGGATTTGCGATAAATCCTCCGCCTGCAGTGAGTGTGAGATTGAAGTTTGTGTGCTGTTTCTCATTTCATGACGCGAGGGGAGAAAGAGGCTAATAACAGCGCGCACACACACACACACACACACACACACACACACACACACACACACACACACTGACGTCAGTGGTGTGATACACATGTCAGGGCTGAAAGCAGTGTGTGATTGTGTAAGAGAGAGAGTGTGTTAGTGTGTGTGTGTGTTGCTTGCAGGCGTATGGACTTTTTGTCTCCAAGGTCGAGCGCCTGTTAAATTCAATGCTGTGACCCCAGAGACATGAAGCACAGCCACACACACACACACACACACACACACACACACACACACACACACACACACACACACACACACACACACACACACACACACACACACACACACACACCATATACTGTACACACAGAGCCCTGCCATGCTCACAATGCAGAAAACTATTTATGCCTTTGCAGAGTAGTCGTAACAATAAAAATGAAAAAGACAATAAATGTAAATAAATCACAATATGAGCAAGTTAAAATATTAAACTGAAAAAAGAGAAAATATATATAAAATAGTAATAATAATAATAAAAAGGAAATAATCAGAGGGGCCTAATACTAAGATTAGACTAAACTCTTCAACTACTTAAATAATTCAGACTTTTTGATTATATCAATTTAAGTAAACTCAATTCAATTAAACAGTGACAATAAAAAAGCATTAAAATATCATCTAGAAAAAATAAAACAGAAACAAATGGAATTAAAATAATAAAACTTAATATGTATGCTATATGCACTAGTCAGTGCGCTGATTAGGGCTTCAGACATTTTCAGTGCTGTCTCAATCGCAACATTCTTCCAGTGCACTAAAATGTTTATGCCCTGAAAATTCCCACAATGCACTGTGAAAATCAGGCCAAATCAACACACCCCTGGGTGCATCTCAATCAGCACCCTTGTTCACTACTTAGTGCATTGTTTAGGGTGTCAGAAGGTTTATTTGCTGTCTCAATGGCAAAATTCTTCCAGTGCACTGAAACGTTTAGCTCTTAAAGTCCCACAATGCACTGTGAAAATCAGGTCACATTGATACACTCCAGGTGCATCTCATTCAGCACATTTGTTCACTAGTTAGTGCACTAATTAGGGCGTCAGACATTTTCGGTGCTATCTCAATTGCAAAATTCTTCAAGTGCACTAAAACCTTTGTAATAAAAAAAATCCCATAATGCACTGTGAAAATCAGGCCACATCGATACACTACGGGTGTGTTTCAATCAGCACCCTTGTTCACTAGTTAGTGCACTAATTGGAGCATCAGCAGTTTTCAGTGCTGCCTCAATCGCAAAATTCTCCCAGTGCACTGAAACGTTTGCACTCTTAACAAAATCCCACAATGTACTGTGAAAATCAGGGTGCATCGATACACTCCGAGTGTGTCTCATTCAGCACATTTGTTTACTAGTTAGTGCACTGATTAGGGTGTCAGAAGGTTTATTTGCTGTCTCATTTGCTAAATTCTTTCAGTGCACTGAAACGTTTGTGCTCTTAAAGTCCCACAATGCACTGTGAAAATCAGGTCACATTGATACACTCCAGGTGCATCTCATTCAGCACATTTCAGTGCTGTCTCAATGGCAAAATTCTCCCAGTGCACTGAAACGTTTGCGCTCTTAAAGTCCCACAATGCACTGTGAAAATCAGGCCACATCGATACACTACGAGTGTGTTTCAATCAGCACCCTTGTTCACTAGTTAGTGCACTAATTGGAGCGTCAGCAGTTTTCAGTGCTGCCTTAATCGTAAAATTCTCCCAGTGCACTGAAACGTTTGCACTCTTAACAAAGTCCCACAATGCACTGTGAAAATCAGGGTGCATCGATACACTCCGAGTGTCTCATTCAGCAAATTTGTTTACTAGTTAGTGCACTGATTAGGGCATCAGACATTATCAGTGCTATCTCAATTGCAAAATTCTTCCAGTGCACTAAAACCTTTGAGATAAAAAAAAAATCCCACAATGCACTGTGAAAATTAGGCACACATCGATACACTACGGGCACGTCTTATTCAGCACATTTGTTCACTACTTAGTGCAATGATTAGGGGGTCAGACATTTTCAGTGCCGTCTCAATCACAAAATTCTTCCAGTGCACTTAAACATTTGCGCACTTAACAAAGTCCCACAATGCACTGTGAAAATCAGGGTGCACTGATACACTCTGGGTGTGTTTCAATCAGCCAGTTGTTTACTAGTTAGTGCACTGTTTAGGGTGTCAGTCATTTTCAGTGCTATCTCAATTACAAAACTCTTCCAGTGCACTGAAACCTTTGCGCTAACAAAAAAGTCCCACAATGCACTGTGAAAATCAGGCACACATCGATACACTACGGGCGCGTCTCAATCAGCACCCTTGTTCACTAGTCAGTGCACTGATTAGGGCATCAGCAATTTTAAGTGCTGTCTCAATCACAAAATTCATCCAGTGCACTGAAACGTTTGTGCTCTTAAAGTCCCACAATGCACTGTGAAAATCAGGCCACACTCCGGGCGTGTCTCAATCAGCACTCTTGTTCACTAGTCAGTGCACTGATTAGGGTGTCAGCCAATGTAAGTGCTGCCTCAATCGCAAAATTCTTCCAGTGCACTGAAATACACACTGAAATGATACACTCTGGGTGTGTTTCAATCAGCACAGTTGTTTACTAGTTAGTGCACTGTTTAGGGTGTCAGTCATTTTCAGTGCTTTCTCAATTACAAAATTCTTCCAGTGCACTAAAACCTTTGCGCTAACAAAAAAATCCCACAATGTACTGTGAAAATCAGCACACATCGATACATTTCGGGTGCATCTCATTGAGCACATTTATTCACTAGTTAGTGCACTGATTAGGGCGTCAGAGATTTTCAGTTCTATCTCAATTGCAAAATTCTGCCAGTGCACTGAACCATAGCGATAAAAAAATCCCACAATGCACTGTGAAAATTAGGCACACATCGATACACTACGGGAGCGTCTCAATCAGCACCCTTGTTCACTAGTCAGTGCACTGATTAGGGCATCAGCAATTTTAAGTGCTGCCTCAATCGCAAAATTCTTCCAGTGCACTGAAATACACACTGAAATGATACACTCTGGGTGTGTTTCAATCAGCACAGTTGTTTACTAGTTAGTGCACTGTTTAGGGTGTCAGTCATTTTCAGTGCTATCTCAATTACAAAACTCTTCCAGTGCACTGAAACCTTTGCGCTAACAAAAAAATCCCACAATGCACTGTGAAAATCAGGCACACATCGATACACTACGGGCACGTCTCAATCAGCACCCTTGTTCACTAGTCAGTGCACTGATTAGGGCATCAGCAATTTTAAGTGCTGTCTCAATCGCAAAATTCTTCCAGTGCACTGAAACGTTTGTGCTCTTAAAGTCCCACAATGCACTGTGAAAATCAGGCCAAATCAACACACCCCTGGGTGCATCTCAATCAGCACCCTTGTTCACTACTTAGTGCATTGTTTAGGGTGTCAGAAGATTTATTTGCTGTCTCATTTGCTAAATTCTTTCAGTGCACTGAAACGTTTGTGCTCTTAAAGTCCCACAATGCACTGTGAAAATCAGGCCACATCAATAAACTCCGGGTGCATCTCATTCAGCACATTTGTTCACTAGTTAGTGCACTGATTAGGGCGTCAGACATTTTCAGTGCTATCTCAATTGCAAAATTCTTCAAGTGCACTAAAACCTTTGTGATAAAAGAAATCCCATAATGCACTGTGAAAATGAGGCCACATCGATACACTACGGGTGTGTTTCAATCAGCACCCTTGTTCACTAGTTAGTGCACTAATTGGAGCGTCAGCAGTTTTCAGTGCTGCCTCAATCGCAAAATTCTTCTAATGCACTGAAACGTTTGCACTCTTAACAAAATCCCACAATGCACTGTGAAAATCAGGGTGCATCGATACACTCCGAGTGTGTCTCAATCAGCACCCTTGTTCACTAGTCAGTGCACTGATTAGGGCATCAGACATTATCAGTGCTATCTCAATTAAAAAACTCTTCCAGTGCACTGAAACCTTTGCGCTAACAAAAAAATCCCACAATGCACTGTGAAAATCAGGCACACATCGATACACTACGGGCGGGTCTCAATCAGCACCCTTGTTCACTAGTCAGTGCACTGATTAGGGCATCAGCAATTTTAAGTGCTGTCTCAATCGTAAAATTCTTCCAGTGCACTGAAACATTTGCACTCTTAAAGTCCCACAATGCACTGTGAAAATCAGGCCACACTCCGGGCGTTTCTCAATCAGCACTCTTGTTTACTAGTCAGTGCACTGATTAAGGTGTCAGCCAATGTAAGTGCTGCCTCAATCGCAAAATTCTTTCAGTGCACTGAAATACACACTGAAATGATACACTCTGGGTGTGTTTCAATCAGCACAGTTGCTTACTAGTTAGTGCACTGTTTAGGGTGTCAGTCATTTTCAGTGCTATCTCAATTACAAAATTCTTCCAGTGCACTGAAACCTTTGCGCTAACAAAAAAATCCCACAATGCACTGTGAAAATCAGACACACATCGATACACTTCTGGTGCATCTCATTCAGCACATTTATTCACTAGTTAGTGCACTGATTAGGGCGTCAGACATTTTCAGTGCTATCTCAATTGCAAAATTCTTCCAGTGCACTGAAACCATAGTGATAAAAAAATCCCACAATGCACTGTGAAAATTAAGCACACATCGATACACTACGGGAGCGTCTCAATCAGCACCCTTGTTCACTAGTCAGTGCACTGATTAGGGCATCAGCAATTTTAAGTGCTGCCTCAATCGCAAAATTCTTCCAGTGCACTGAAATACACACTGAAATGATACACTCTGGGTGTGTTTCAATCAGCACAGTTGTTTACTAGTTGGTGCACTGATTAAGGGCGTCAGTCCATTTTCAGTGCTTGCTCGAATTAGCAAAATTCTTCCAATGCACCGAAACCTTTGCACTCTTAACAAAAGTCCCACAATGCACTGTGAAAATCAGGCACACATCGATACACTACGGGCGCGTCTCAATCAGCACCCTTGTTCACTAGTCAGTGCACTGATTAGGGCATCAGCAATTTTAAGTGCTGTCTCAATCACAAAATTCTTCCAGTGTACTGAAACGTTTGCACTCTTAAAGTCCCATAATTCACTGTGAAAATCAGGCCACACTCCGGGTGTTTCTCAATCAGCACTCTTGTTCACTAGTCAGTGCACTGATTAGGGTGTCAGCCAATGTAAGTGCTGCCTCAATCGCAAAATTCTTCCAGTGCACTGAAATACACACTGAAATGATACACTCTGGGTGTGTTTCAATCAGCACAGTTGTTTACTAGTTAGTGCACTGTTTAGGGTGTCAGTCATTTTCAGTGCTTTCTCAATTACAAAATTCTTCCAGTGCACTGAAACCTTTGTGCTAACAAAAAAATCCCACAATGCACTGTGAAAATCAGGCCACACATCGATACACTTCGGGTGCATCTCATTCAGCACATTTATTCACTAGTTAGTGCACTGATTAGGGCGTCAGTCATTTTCAGTGCTATCTCAATTGCGAAATTCTTCCAGTGCACTGAAACCATAGCGATAAAAAAATCCCACAACGCACTGTGAAAATTAGGCACACATCGATACACTACGGGAGCGTCTCAATCAGCACCCTTGTTCACTAGTCAGTGCACTGATTAGGGCATCTGCATTTTTAAGTGGTGTATCAGTGCACTGAAACGTTTGTGCTTATATCAATTTAAGTAAACTCAGTTAAATTAAACAGTGACAATAAAAAAGCATTAAAATTTGATCTAGAAAAAATAAAACAGAAACAAAAGGAATTAAAACTTAAATAAATGATTAGATTGATGTAGGTCTACTGTAGACATTTTAATAAAATAATAAAACATGCATGCTTTTTTGATTATGTTATAACGCATCAATAATCACATAAACAAACTGAATTAATAATCTTTCAAATATTTGGGAGGGGGTAAATTTGTCTAAGCTGCTAATAAATGACGGTGGTCATCATGCGGCTCTGGGTGATGCACAGACTCACCCAAGGAGACTCCAGTTTATGCAGAAATACAGGCAGTGTTACGCTGGAGAGAAAACCACATTACATAAGAACCAGCGTCAACATCCACTGTCTGATGAGGAGAGGGACATCGGGTGCGTCTCAATCAGCACATTTGTTCACTAGTCAGTGCACTGATTAGGGCATCAGACATTTTCAGTGCTGTCTCAATCGCAAAACTTTTCCAGTGCACTGACACGTTAAAGTCCCACAATGCACTGTGAAAATCAGGCCACACTCCGGGTGTTTCTCAATCAGCACTCTTGTTCACTACTTAGTGAACTCTCCCAGTGCACTGAAACCTTTGCGATTTAAAAAAGTCCCACAATGCACCGTGAAAATCAAGCCACATTGATACACTCCTGGTGCATATCAATCAGCACCCTTGTTCACTAGTTAGTGCACTAATTAGGGCGTCAGCCAATTTAAGTGCTATCTCAATTGCAAAATTCTTCAAGTGCACTGAAACCTCTGCGATAAAAAAAATCCCATAATGCACTGTGAAAATCAGGCCACATCGATACACTCTGAATGCATTTCAATCAGCACCCTTGTTCACTAGTTAGTGCACTGATTAGAGCGTCAGCAATTTTAAGGGCTGTCTCAATCGCAAAATTCTCCCAGTGCACTGAAACTTTTGCACTCTTAACAAAATCCCACAATGCACTGTGAAAATCAGGCTACACTCTGGGTGTTTCTTAATCAGTACCCTTGTTCACCAGTCAGTGCACTGATTAGGGTGTCAGCCAATTTAAGTGCAGTCTCAATTGCAAAACTATTCCAGTGCACTGAAACGTTTGCGCTCTTAACAAAGTCCCACAATGCACCATGAAAACCAGGATGCATCAATACACTCCGGGTGTGTTTTAAACAGCACTCTTGTTCACGAGTTAGTGCACTGATTAAGGCGTCAGCCATTTTCAGTGCTGCCGAAATCGCAAAATTCTCCCAGTGCACTGAAACCTTTGCGCTCTTAACAAAGTCCCACAATGTACTGTGAAAATCAGGGTGCATCGATACACTCCGAGTGTGTTTTAATCAGCACTCTTGTTCACTAGTTAGTGCACTGATTAAGACGTCAGCCAATTTAAGTGCTGTCTCAATCGCAAAACTATTCCAGTGCACTAAATCCCATAATGCACTGTGAAAATCAGGCACACATCGATACACTACGGGCACGTCTTATTCAGCACATTTGTTCACTACTTAGTGCAATGATTAGGGGGTCAGACATTTTCAGTGCCGTCTCAATCACAAAATTCTTCCAGTGCACTTAAACATTTGCGCACTTAACAAAGTCCCACAATGCACTGTGAAAATCAGGGTGCACTGATACACTCTGGGTGTGTTTCAATCAGCACAGTTGTTTACTAGTTAGTGCACTGTTTAGGGTGTCAGTCATTTTCAGTGCTATGTCAATTACAAAATTCTTCCAGTGCACTGAAACCTTTGTGCTAACAAAAAAATCCCACAATGCACTGTGAAAATCAGGCACACATCGATACACTACGGGCGGGTCTCAATCAGCACCCTTGTTCACTAGTCAGTGCACTGATTAGGGCATCAGCAATTTTAAGGGCTGTCTCAATCGCAAAATTCATCCAGTGCACTGAAACGTTTGCACTCTTAAAGTCCCACAATGCACTGTGAAAATCAGGCCACACTCCGGGCGTTTCTCAATCAGCACTCTTGTTCACTAGTCAGTGCACTGATTAGGGTGTCAGCCAATGTAAGTGCTGCCTCAATCGCAAAATTCTTCCAGTGCACTGAAATACACACTGAAATGATACACTCTGGGTGTGTTTCAATCAGCACACTTGTTTACTAGTTAGTGCACTGTTTAGGGTGTCAGTCATTTTCAGTGCTATCTCAATTGCAAAATTCTTCCAGTGCACTGAAACCTTTGCGCTAACAAAAAAATCCCACAATGCACTGTGAAAATCAGGCACACATCGATACACTACGGGCGCGTCTCAATCAGCACCCTTGTTCACTAGTCAGTGCACTGATTAGGGCATCAGCAATTTTAAGTGCTGTCTCAATCGCAAAATTCTTCCAGTGCACTGAAACATTGGCACTCTTAAAGTCCCACAATGCACTGTGAAAATCAGGCCACACTCCGGGTGTTTCTCAATCAGCACTCTTTTTCACTACTTAGTGAACTCTCCCAGTGCACTGAAACCTTTGCGCTCATAACAAAGTCCCACAATGCACCATGAAAACCAGGATGCATCAATACACTCCGGGTGTGTATTAATCAGCACTCTTGTTCACTAGTTAGTGCACTGATTAAGGCGTCAGCCATTTTCAGTGATGCCGAAATCGCAAAATTCTTCCAATGCACCGAAACCTTTGCACTCTTAACAAAGTCCCACAATGCACTGTGAAAATCAGGCACACATCGATACACTACGGGCGCGTCTCAATCAGCACCCTTGTTCACTAGTCAGTGCACTGATTAGGGCATCAGCAATTTTAAGTGCTGTCTCAATCACAAAATTCTTCCAGTGCACTGAAACGTTTGCACTCTTAAAGTCCCATAATTCACTGTGAAAATCAGGCCACACTCCGGGTGTTTCTCAATCAGCACTCTTGTTCACTAGTCAGTGCACTGATTAGGGTGTCAGCCAATGTAAGTGCTGCCTCAATCGCAAAATTCTTCCAGTGCACTGAAATACACACTGAAATGATACACTCTGGGTGTGTTTCAATCAGCACAGTTGTTTACTAGTTAGTGCACTGTTTAGGGTGTCAGTCATTTTCAGTGCTTTCTCAATTACAAAATTCTTCCAGTGCACTGAAACCTTTGTGCTAACAAAAAAATCCCACAATGCACTGTGAAAATCAGGCCACACATCGATACACTTCGGGTGCATCTCATTCAGCACATTTATTCACTAGTTAGTGCACTGATTAGGGCGTCAGTCATTTTCAGTGCTATCTCAATTGCGAAATTCTTCCAGTGCACTGAAACCATAGCGATAAAAAAATCCCACAACGCACTGTGAAAATTAGGCACACATCGATACACTACGGGAGCGTCTCAATCAGCACCCTTGTTCACTAGTCAGTGCACTGATTAGGGCATCTGCATTTTTAAGTGGTGTATCAGTGCACTGAAACGTTTGTGCTTATATCAATTTAAGTAAACTCAGTTAAATTAAACAGTGACAATAAAAAAGCATTAAAATTTGATCTAGAAAAAATAAAACAGAAACAAAAGGAATTAAAACTTAAATAAATGATTAGATTGATGTAGGTCTACTGTAGACATTTTAATAAAATAATAAAACATGCATGCTTTTTTGATTATGTTATAACGCATCAATAATCACATAAACAAACTGAATTAATAATCTTTCAAATATTTGGGAGGGGGTAAATTTGTCTAAGCTGCTAATAAATGACGGTGGTCATCATGCGGCTCTGGGTGATGCACAGACTCACCCAAGGAGACTCCAGTTTATGCAGAAATACAGGCAGTGTTACGCTGGAGAGAAAACCACATTACATAAGAACCAGCGTCAACATCCACTGTCTGATGAGGAGAGGGACATCGGGTGCGTCTCAATCAGCACATTTGTTCACTAGTCAGTGCACTGATTAGGGCATCAGACATTTTCAGTGCTGTCTCAATCGCAAAACTTTTCCAGTGCACTGACACGTTAAAGTCCCACAATGCACTGTGAAAATCAGGCCACACTCCGGGTGTTTCTCAATCAGCACTCTTGTTCACTACTTAGTGAACTCTCCCAGTGCACTGAAACCTTTGCGATTTAAAAAAGTCCCACAATGCACCGTGAAAATCAAGCCACATTGATACACTCCTGGTGCATATCAATCAGCACCCTTGTTCACTAGTTAGTGCACTAATTAGGGCGTCAGCCAATTTAAGTGCTATCTCAATTGCAAAATTCTTCAAGTGCACTGAAACCTCTGCGATAAAAAAAATCCCATAATGCACTGTGAAAATCAGGCCACATCGATACACTCTGAATGCATTTCAATCAGCACCCTTGTTCACTAGTTAGTGCACTGATTAGAGCGTCAGCAATTTTAAGGGCTGTCTCAATCGCAAAATTCTCCCAGTGCACTGAAACTTTTGCACTCTTAACAAAATCCCACAATGCACTGTGAAAATCAGGCTACACTCTGGGTGTTTCTTAATCAGTACCCTTGTTCACCAGTCAGTGCACTGATTAGGGTGTCAGCCAATTTAAGTGCAGTCTCAATTGCAAAACTATTCCAGTGCACTGAAACGTTTGCGCTCTTAACAAAGTCCCACAATGCACCATGAAAACCAGGATGCATCAATACACTCCGGGTGTGTTTTAAACAGCACTCTTGTTCACGAGTTAGTGCACTGATTAAGGCGTCAGCCATTTTCAGTGCTGCCGAAATCGCAAAATTCTCCCAGTGCACTGAAACCTTTGCGCTCTTAACAAAGTCCCACAATGTACTGTGAAAATCAGGGTGCATCGATACACTCCGAGTGTGTTTTAATCAGCACTCTTGTTCACTAGTTAGTGCACTGATTAAGACGTCAGCCAATTTAAGTGCTGTCTCAATCGCAAAACTATTCCAGTGCACTAAATCCCATAATGCACTGTGAAAATCAGGCACACATCGATACACTACGGGCACGTCTTATTCAGCACATTTGTTCACTACTTAGTGCAATGATTAGGGGGTCAGACATTTTCAGTGCCGTCTCAATCACAAAATTCTTCCAGTGCACTTAAACATTTGCGCACTTAACAAAGTCCCACAATGCACTGTGAAAATCAGGGTGCACTGATACACTCTGGGTGTGTTTCAATCAGCACAGTTGTTTACTAGTTAGTGCACTGTTTAGGGTGTCAGTCATTTTCAGTGCTATGTCAATTACAAAATTCTTCCAGTGCACTGAAACCTTTGTGCTAACAAAAAAATCCCACAATGCACTGTGAAAATCAGGCACACATCGATACACTACGGGCGGGTCTCAATCAGCACCCTTGTTCACTAGTCAGTGCACTGATTAGGGCATCAGCAATTTTAAGGGCTGTCTCAATCGCAAAATTCATCCAGTGCACTGAAACGTTTGCACTCTTAAAGTCCCACAATGCACTGTGAAAATCAGGCCACACTCCGGGCGTTTCTCAATCAGCACTCTTGTTCACTAGTCAGTGCACTGATTAGGGTGTCAGCCAATGTAAGTGCTGCCTCAATCGCAAAATTCTTCCAGTGCACTGAAATACACACTGAAATGATACACTCTGGGTGTGTTTCAATCAGCACACTTGTTTACTAGTTAGTGCACTGTTTAGGGTGTCAGTCATTTTCAGTGCTATCTCAATTGCAAAATTCTTCCAGTGCACTGAAACCTTTGCGCTAACAAAAAAATCCCACAATGCACTGTGAAAATCAGGCACACATCGATACACTACGGGCGCGTCTCAATCAGCACCCTTGTTCACTAGTCAGTGCACTGATTAGGGCATCAGCAATTTTAAGTGCTGTCTCAATCGCAAAATTCTTCCAGTGCACTGAAACATTGGCACTCTTAAAGTCCCACAATGCACTGTGAAAATCAGGCCACACTCCGGGTGTTTCTCAATCAGCACTCTTTTTCACTACTTAGTGAACTCTCCCAGTGCACTGAAACCTTTGCGCTCATAACAAAGTCCCACAATGCACCATGAAAACCAGGATGCATCAATACACTCCGGGTGTGTATTAATCAGCACTCTTGTTCACTAGTTAGTGCACTGATTAAGGCGTCAGCCATTTTCAGTGATGCCGAAATCGCAAAATTCTTCCAATGCACCGAAACCTTTGCACTCTTAACAAAGTCCCACAATGCACTGTGAAAATCAGGCACACATCGATACACTACGGGCGCGTCTCAATCAGCACCCTTGTTCACTAGTCAGTGCACTGATTAGGGAATCAGCAATTTTAAGTGCTGCCTCAATCGCAAAATTCTTCCAGTGCACTGAAACGTTTGCTGAAACGTTCTCACACCCTTGTTCACACACACCTTTTACTGACACACACTCACTCACACACTCATTCAAAATGAAGTTATGCGTCTAATAATGATGTGTGTGTGTGTGACTCTACTGTGATGTTGTGAAGTCTCCCACCTCTAGTGTGTTTAGTCTCCCATCATCAGCGCTGTTGCAGGACTCCTGAAATAAAGCTGCAGTCAGAGTTAAAGGCCCTCATTTGCTCTCTGCTTGTTAGATTGTTCAGGTTTCAGGATTTGACTTAGACGTGCTTTTGATGACTGAAGCACTCACTAATTACTTTCACAGTTAATTGCAGCATGTTGCAGATCCTCCTCCATTAACACACTCCAGCCGCAAACGTGTGAAAGACACACACACGCCAGTGACGCAATAATCTGCAGCACACTGCGGCTATAATCAGTGTGCAAATAAGTCCATACTGCTTTTTACTTGTCTTGTTTTTAATAAATTATTTGTTTTGTAAGGTGTTGGTTTTCACGTTCTAGACGTTTATAATGTCGGTTTATTGTTTTTTAAAAATGTAGAATTGTGTATTTACACTCACCGGCCACTTTATTAGGTACACCTGCCCAACTGCTTGTTAACACAAATGTCTAATCAGCCAATCACATGGCAGCAACTCAATGCATTTAGGCATGTAGACATGGTCAAGACGATCTGCTGCAGTTTAAAGTGAGCATCAGAATGGGGAAGAAAGGGGATTTAAGTGACTTTGAACGTGGCATGGTTGTTGGTGCCAGACGGGCTGCTCTGAGTATTTCAGAAACTGCTGATCTACTGGGATTTTCACGCACAACCATCTCTAGGGTTTACAGAGAATGGTCTGACAAAGAGGAAATCTCCAGTGAGCGGCAGTTCTGTGGGCGCAAATGCCTTGTTGATGCCAGAGGTCAGAGGAGAATGGCCAGACTGGTTCCAGCTGATAGAAAGGCAACAGTAACTCAAATAAGCACTCGTTACAACCGAGGTCTGCAGAAGAGCATCTCTGAACACACAACACGTCCAACCTTGAGGCGGATGGGCTAAAGCAGCAGAAGACCACACCGGGTGCCACTCCTGTCAGCTAAGAACAGGAAACTGAGGCTACAATTCACACAGGCTCACCAAAACTGGACAATAGAAGATTGGAGAAACGTTGCCTGGTCTGATGAGTCTCCATTTCTGCTGCCACATTCGGATGGTCGGGTCACAATTTGGCCTCAACAACATGAAAGCATGGATCCATCCTGCCTTGTATCAGCGGTTCAGGCTGGTGGTGGTGGTGTAATGGTGTGGGGGAGATTTTCTTGGCACACTTTGGGTCCATTAGTACCAATTGAGCATGGTGTCAACGCCACAGCCTACCTGAGTATTGTTGCTGACCATGTCCATCCCTTTATGACCACAGTGTCTCCATCTTCTGATGGCTACTTCCAGCAGGATAACGCACCATGTCATAAAGCTCCAATCATCTCAGACTGGTTTCTTGAACATGACAATGAGTTCACTGTACTCAAATGGCCTCCACAGTCACCAGAGCTCAATCCAATAGAGCACCTTTGGGATGTGGTGGAACTGGAGATTGGCATCATGGATGTGCAGCCGACAAATCTGCAGCAACTGTGTGATGCTATCATGTCAATATGGAGCAAAATCTCTGAGGAATATTTCCAGTAGTTTGTTGAATCTCTGCCATGAAGGATTAAGGCAGTTCTGAAGGCAAAAGGGGTCCAACCCAGTACTAGTAAGGTGTACCTAATAAAGTGGCCGGTGAGTGTATATGTTGTACAGTGATCTTGTGTTTCTTGAAAGGTGCTTTAACAAAAACAAAAATTGTTGAAAGCTACACTGTGAATTTTCTTACACTTGCTAGGAAATTTTGCCTTCACAAAAATACTTCTTGTTAAATAGAATATTTAATTAATTCACTTAAATTAATAATAAAAAATGTGCTTCTCTGTTGAAAAATAAGATAAGATCTTTAATGCAACCTGATTAAAATTGTATTATTTTTTATAGTTATTATAATAGTTAATAATAATACTTATTACTTTATATATATATTTACAGTTGCAATCGGAAATATTCAACCCCCTGATTTATTAGCCCCCCTATTTATTTTTTTTGTTTATTATTTCTGTTTAACGGAGAGAAAGTTTTTCTAACACATTTCTAATCATAATAGTTTTAATAACTCATCTCTAATAACTGATTTATTTTATCTTTGTCATGGTGACAGTAAATAATATTAGACTAGATATTCTTCAAGACACTTCTATACAGCTTAAAGTGACATTTAAAGGCTTCACTAGGTTAATTAGGGTAACTAGGCAGGTTAGGGTAATTAGGCAAGTTATTGTATAATGATGGTTTGTTCTGTAGACTATCGAGAAAATATATAGCTTAAAGGGGCTAATAATATTGACCTTAAAATGGGTTTTAAAAAATTAAAAACTGCTTTTATTCTAGCCGAAATAAAACAAATAAGACTTTCTCCAGAAGAAAAAATATTATCAGACATACTGTGAAAATTTCCTAGATCTGTTAAACATCATTTGGGAAATATTTAAAAAAGAAAAAAAATTCAAAGGGGGTTCAATAATTCTGATTGCAACTATATATATATATATATATATATATAAATAAATGCTGGAAGAGCATCCGCTGTATAAAACATGTGCTGGATAAGTTGGCGGTTCACTCTGCTGTGGCGACCCCAGAATAAATAAAGGGACTAAGCTGAAAAGAAAATGAATGAATGAAATTTATTTGTATTATTTTTGTTTCACATTTCTTCCCTGTTTATCTAATGTGGAGGTTGTGTAACAGAATTGTACTCATTAACTCTATTCTTTATAGTGTTATACAGCTCCTTTGAATAAAAATAAATAAATAAATATAATGTTTTATAATCAGCGGTTTATTATTAATAAGAGCTGTAAACACCAACACTCAGATCTGTGTTTCTGAAAGCGGATTATGAAGAGCTGAAGTTAATGAAGGTGTAGGAGGAGGACAGGATTAAAGCACACCTCTTCATCTCCTCTACTTTTAATGGCTTTTCACTTATTTACTGGCTTATTTTAAGATGAAACGCATGTTGTTTGAAATGCATTACTTTAGGTAATTTACTGCACTACAAAAAGAAAATCACTGAAGATAAAATAGCTCTGCAACTGACTGATACTTTAAATATTAAAGGTGCCCTATACAGAAAATCTGGGTATATCAGGGATAGTCTAATAATAAGAGATCAGTATATGGAAATGGCCATACTGTGAGCCTCAAACACCAGTTTCCTCGTTCTCATGCAGCTTCTTAAATGGCGTAATTGAGCTTCCATACAAACATGTGCAGAACTAAACTAGGTTAAACAGACACAACTACAGAGCACAACTACTCCAGGACGTTTAGCTTAGTTTAGCACAAATCATTTGCTGCATTCCAATACACATACTATCCTTCCTAAATAGAATCAGTGTGTCCCAAACCATAGCATGTTGAAAAGAGTATGCCAAAGGTTCTACTATTTCTGATAGAAATGTAAAGTGTAGAAGCATCTAACCGCTAATATTGGACGTGAATTTGGTTAGAACTACAAACTCGGGTAAATAGTGTAAACAAACTACAAACATGGCAGACGCATGAGAGTAATCGTCAAGTAGAGGATCGTTAAAGATGTTTGAATGACTGTTAATCAATATCTGGCCAACTGGGAAATATTTAAACTGTGTTTTCTGTGTTATATTTCATCGGCAACAACATTGTGAACTTCTATGAAGATGTGTTTGGACATGACCTTCTGAATGCAGAATTATTCAAAGAGCTGAGGAGATTTCTCTGCATGAAAGACTCGTGAATGGCAGATTAACACCAGTGGTGGAAAGAGTACTGAAAAATCATACTCCAGTAAAAGTACCATTACTTGCCTAAAAATGTAGAGCAAGTAGAGTAAAAGTGTTGGCTGTAAATATTACTCAAAGTATGAGTAAAAAGTAGCCCTTTTAAAAGTACTCAAGAGTAGTGAGTATTGTGCTGTCAAATCTGATGTGTTTACATGTAATTTGTGCATGTGTGTGTAAGCGTAACATTCTGTAGTGCATTTAGTGATCGCTCAGCAGGCACACAACATCATGAGATGTTAATATTAGGTTAGATTTAGGTTGTGATGTCAGGTGACCAAAATTAATTGTTAAGCCAGCGTCTAAGGGCAACGTTATTTTGATGTCCAATAATGACGTCAAATGACGTTGATATTTGGTTGATTTTAGGTTGTTAGAAAGTGACCAAAAAACAGCGTCGAGCCAACATCTTAAACCAACGTCATATTGACGTCAAACACTGACATTTATTCATCAGGTACGGCAACCAAAATACAACGTCTGATAGGGGTAACGTTCACACAATCTCAAGCTGTAACATCATTAGACGTTGATATTTGATTGGTTTTAGGTTGGACATTGGATATTGATGTTGGCCATTTCCAAACAAAATGCAAAGTCCCCATGACGTTAGGTTTCAACGTCAATCAGACGTCATGTTGACGTCCTGTGCCTGCTGGGTGTTTAAGGCCATTTCGGTCATCATACAGTAAACATCCATCATCTTCTCATCAGTGACATGCATATAAACAGTCTCTGGGTCAATGCGTGTAACTATTTTGAACACATGTAATATTTCCAAACAGTTTGCTGCAATTATGAAGTGCACACGTCTTGAGGTAGTTCATTATGATGCGATTTTATCAGGGGTCGCCAAAGCAGAATGAACCGCCAACTGCTCCAGCACATGTTTTACTCAACGGATGCCCTTCGAGTTGCAACCCAGTACTGGGAAACACCCATACACACTCATTCACACACACACACACACTCATACACTACGGCCAAGGTAATCAATTCCCCTATAGCGCATGTGTTTGGACTGTGGGGGAAACCGGAGCACCCGCAGGAAACCCACCCCAACATGGGGAGAACATGCAAACTCCACACAGAAACGCCAACTGACCCATCCGAGACTCGAACCAGCGACTTTCTTGCTGTGAGGCCACAGTGCTAACCACTTAGCTGCCATGCCGCCCCATTTCTTTGACTTTCTAATGTTGTCTAAAGCACGTACAGTAAACACATTTACAGCACACTTTAACTAAATAATGCTCAAATCAAGAGAACAAACTGAGCAAACCTGCTGTTTGAGTATATTTATAGTGTGTGTGTGTGTGTGTGTGTGTGTGTGTGTGTGTGTGTGTGTCGTCTGGAGGATCAGCAGAATAATGAACAGCTGCTCACAGATGACAAACTCCTTCAACACAGCTGGAAACTTCTGTTACTGAGACCCGTTCACACACCAATGGAGTCTGTGTGTGTGTGTGTGTGTGTGTGTGTGTGTGTGTGTGTGTGTGTCTGTCTGTCTCAGTAGTGCACACAGAACACACACATACAGAAAGACAGACAGACAGACACACACATTCACTCACTCATGTGTAAACACACACACATAAAATCCACAATTATACACAGACAAAATTGCGCACACACACACATATACACACACAAACAGTACAAAAACAAACATCCAGATACAAAAAACA
>LR812536.1:1429847-1444847 GCA_903798195.1 Danio kyathit
TTTGAATGTCAAAAGACGTTAACTATGACTAGTTAAGTATGTAAGTTCAGTAAAGTATAACTTAGTAAGTTAAGTATACTCGTTAAGCATGATTTTTAAAGAGCCCCTATTATGCATTATAAAGGTCATGTTCTGGTTTTAGGGGTCTCCATCAACAGGCTGATCTGCATGCAGGGTCTAAAAACACTTTCATTGTCTTATAATCTGCATTTATTTTAACCTAATTATCCCAGCGACTCCCATATAAATCGTTCAGCAATTCTTTTGTTCCCTCTTTAGTGCGATGCTAATCTGCGCTGATTGGTCTGATGACCCAGTCTGTTGTGATTGGTCGACTGCGTTTAGCACGAGACAGAGAAACGCCCTCAACAGCTCATCAATAAGTAGTCAGAGTGCAGAGAGTATGTGTGAGTATTCTTAACCATGACACACATTCAGTATCAATCCACACAGTGGCAAAAGCTGAACTATTTTATAACTTGACCACCGCACGTGTGTAGGAACAGCTGACGGTGGCCATAGCATCGATAAACAGCAGAGGATCGCGAGCTCACAAACGCATTAAGATCCGTAAACAAAGCAGCACATTTTCAACGTGGTTTTAGATGCGATATGAGAATATAAAGAGTTAACCTGATACAGTATAAGCGGTTACAAGTAACAAAACACAATTAAATACATCATTTGCAAGCTAGAGAAAACAAGAAGACAGCCATTTTAATCGCACTTACTTACACTTGTGAAATGGCGGAAGGAAATGAACTGTGTACTGTAAAGTTCCTGTCAAGCTCTGACAAAGTCCCATACATCAGTAGTCTTTTCTGATCCTTCCTTTAACAAACGGCCGATGAATCCCCCGTTGCGTTTGCGACGCAGTTTGCAAATGTTCGGTGGAGCGATGGATTTGGGAACCAGCAAATCAACAAACTATGTTTGTAACGACGGAACTTGCGACCTTAGTTGGCTAACGATGGTTTTGGGAAATGCACCCCAGATTGGCACTTTTGTTCACGTGTACGGAGCTGCTGAAGTTACAGTAAACAGCACTTGGAGGTGCTCAATCGCAAAACTGTCAATGCGAGCGCACATTGACGAAGATGCCCAGAGGCGATATAAACGTGGAGCTGCTTATTACACTGGTGAACTCTAATCATTTCTTCATCACTAGAGCTGCTACTTGAACCATCCATGCTTGTTCGAATCGCCAGTAACTTTAACAACAAGCATGTTAACTTTCTGTCTTCTTCTTCTGTGTTACAAGCAGGTGTCAGAAGCTTAAACTTGTGTAGCGCCATCTAACATCAAGGAGTGATTTTGCGTACTCTTCTGCTCGACACCAGTGAAAATCGCTTGGGTTTGAATCCAGAAAATCGTCTCAGAAAAATGCTGACGATAAACACAAACAAAAAGCGTCCGAGCCTTAACTGTCCCTTACACTTCAGAGCACAGCGTCTTCATGTAATGATTCAACCGGGATCTGCTACAGTGTTTGTGGGCGGGGTTTCAATTTTCCCAGAAATGGGCGGGGCTTGAGTTCTGTATCGACGTCAAGCCGGCGCGGCTAAAAATTCATTACAGCGGTGATTCATTTGAACCACTCGGAGTCGACTCATAGAAGAATCAAGTTTTAAACACGGCGCACTTTCAGATTTAAGCCTCAGCCGGGTATTTCACTTCACTCAGAGCGGTGTTACACACTGATGAAGATCATTCTTAAAAACCCATAATAGGGGCTCTTTACGTGTTTTAAATTACGAGGACACAATGCCTGTCCTCATAAACCACCAAAACATTGCAATACCTAGAACATACATGTCTTACACACATTTGAGTCCCCATAAACCACCAAAACCACACTCACACATACTAACACACACATGCACAGGCAGGTGTCAGAGTCTCTTAGATCTACAGTCCCTTGCTGGTACAGTAGATTCTCTTGTACAGTAAAGTACAGTGGAGTCTCTGGTGTACAGTAGAGGATCTCAGGTACAGTAGAGTCCCTCACTGCTCCAGTAGAGTCTCTCGCACGTACAGTAGAGTCCCTCGATGGTACAGTACAATCTCTCGGGAACAGTAGAGTACAGTAGAGTCCCTCACTGGTACAATAGAATCTTTCATGTACTCTGGTAGAATAGAGTCTCTCTTAGGTACAATAGAGTCTCCTAGGTACTATAGAGTCTCTCTAAGGTACAGTAGAGTACAATAGAGTCTCTTAGGTACTATAGAGTCTCTCAGGTACAGTAGAGTACAATAGAGTCTCTTAGGTACTATAGAGTCTCTCAGGCACAGTAGAGTACAATAGAGTCTCTTAGGTACTATAGAGTCTCTCTAAGGTACAGTAGAGTACAATAGAGTCTCTTAGGTACTATAGAGTCTCTCTAAGGTACAGTAGAGTACAATAGAGTCTCTTAGGTACTATAGAGTCTCTCTAAGGTACAGTAGAGTACAAAAGAGTCTCTTAGGTACTATAGAGTCTTTCAGGTACAGTAGAGTACAATAGAGTCTCTTAGGTACTATAGAGTGTCTCTTAGGTACAGTAGAGTACAATAGAGTCTCTTAGGTACTATAAAGTCTCTCAAGTACAGTAGAGTGCAGTAGAGTCTCTTAGGCACTATAGAGTCTTTCAGGTACAGTAGAGTACAATAGAGTCTCTTAGGTACTATAGAGTCTCTCAGGTACAGTAGAGTACAATAGAGTCTCTTAGGTACTATAGAGTCTCTCAGGTACAGTGGAGTACAATAGAGTCTCTTAGGTACTATAGAGTCTCTCAGGTACAGTAGAGTACAATAGAGTCTCTTAGGTACTATAGAGTCTCTCAGGCACAGTAGAGTACAATAGAGTCTCTTAGGTACTATAGAGTCTCTCAGGTACAGTAGAGTACAATAGTCTCTTAGGTACTATGGAGTCTCTCTAAGGTACAGTAGAGTACAATAGAGTCTCTTAGGTACTATAGAGTCTCTCTAAGGTACAGTAGAGTACAATAGAGTCTCTTAGGTACTATAGAGTCTCTCAGGTACAGTAGAGTACAATAGAGTCTCTTAGGTACTATAGAGTCTCTCTAAGGTACAGTAGAGTACAATAGAGTCTCTTAGGTACCATAGAGTCTCTCAGGTACAGTAGAGTACAATAGAGTCTCTTAGGTACTATAGAGTCTCTCAGGTACAGTAGAGTGCAGTAGAGTCTCTTAGGTACTATAGAGTCTCTCAGGTACAGTAGAGTACAATAGAGTCTCTTAGGTACTATAGAGTCTCTCAGGTACAGTAGAGTGCAGTAGAGTCTCTTAGGTACTATAGAGTCTCTCAGGTACAGTAGAGTGCAGTAGAGTCTCTCTCTCGTGTACAGTAGAGTGTCAGAGGTGCAGCTCCTTCAGCCGGATGTTCTGCAGTTTCTCGCGCAGCAGGAGGAATGAGGGCCGTCCTGCAGCGTCCAAAGTCCAGCACTGCTTCATCAGCTCATACACGGCGGCCGGACAGCCATCAGGAGCATCCATCTTATAGCCCTTCTCCACCCGCGGCACCACCTCCTTCAGCGGCTGCAGAGAGAGAGAGAGATATCTGAGAGAGAGAGAGAGAGAGAGAGCCATCTGCTGGACACACATACACACACACACTCAAAACAACAGCTGAAATAAAAATCATTCACTGCGTCTCAAATGGAACACTATGCACTTACACACTCAAAAGTACTGTATAGTATATGAATTAAGTGTTGTCACAAATGAAACTGATTTTCCAGACAATGTTTGCCAGTTACCAAATTAGTGAAATAAATGACCAAACTACCTAAATAATAGCTGCCATGAGTTTAACTGCATTCACCACCAGGAGGCGGCATTATCAGTGATGTAGGACAATATTGCTGCACAAAACAAAATAAAGCAATCCAATACCAGTGGCTGATAGCTCCACCCCTTCATCTCTAGCTCTGCTACATGAGCAAAGCTGCAGCCGTTGAGTGTGTGAAGTGTCCAACATTACACACATATATATTTAATGGTTAAATAAGTGCAGAATTTGAAGTGTTTTTTTAGAATAAAGATTATATTTTATTGTGAATGCACTACTTGCACTATGAAACAGTGTATAAATAGTGCACAAGTATGTGATTTGGGATGCACCTATTAGTTGCTGTGTGTAGGATTGACACCTAGTGGTTGACTTAGGACCTGCAGCCCAAATTCAACACAATAGAGAATTGAAGAGTGCTGGTAAAAAGCAGCCATTGACTGCCATAGTAGGGAAAACAAAAACCATGAAAGTCAATGGCTTTTTTTTTTTTAGCACTCTTAAGTTTGTGTTCAACAGAACAGCTTTGGAATAAGTGGAGGTTGAGGAAATCATGACAACCTTCATTTTTGGGTGAACTGTCATTTTAAGTGTACGCCATAAAAAAAGTTAATAGTATGGAGCATTACATTGTTTTTAGGGTGTTTTTGTCAAAGTAAAAGATTTAAGCAGACCTATTTAAACTGCAACAGCATCTCAATAATTGTCAAACCTTTTGGATTTGTTCCAATCACAAGAGAAAACCCACATGAAAAAATACTACAATCATTTATAGTAAATGCTAGTGTTTTCGAACCATACTATAGTAAATAACTTCAATTAATATGTGATGGTGATTCTAGTAGCTGTGGTAGCAACTACAGCAATTCATCTGTTGTGGTGATTCTACAGTTGCTATGGTAACAACAATTACAGTAATTTATCTGTTGTGGTTATTCTATAGTTGCTATGGTAACATGAAATACATTAATTGATCTGTTGTTGTGATTCTATAGTTGCTATGGTAATAACTACAGTAATTCATATGTTGTGGTAATTCTACAGTTGCTTTGGTAACACAACAACTACAGTAACTGATCTGTTGTGGTGATTCTACAGTTACTATGGTAACACAACAACTACAGTAACTGATCTGTTGTGGTGATTCTACAGTTACTATGGTAACACAACAACTACAGTAACTGATCTGTTGTGGTGATTCTACAGTTACTATGGTAACACAACAACTACAGTAACTGATCTGTTGTGGTGATTCTACAGTTACTATGGTAACACAACAACTACAGTAACTGATCTGTTGTGGTGATTCTACAGTTACTATGGTAACACAACAACTACAGTAATTGATCTGTTGTGCTGATTTTATAGTTGTTATGGTAACACGACAACTATAGTAATATAAACAAATGAGCCAATACTGTAGTTTTCTACAACTATTGGGTGTATTATAATACAATACACCACAGTTTACTGTAGTAAAAACTGAAGTATACTACAATATTTATTACATTTAATAATAATAATAATAATAATTCCTTACATTTCTATAACGCTTTTCTAGACACTCTGAGCGCTTTACACATTGTGGGTGGGGGGATCTCCTCATCCACCACCAGTGTGCAGCATCCCCCTGGATGACGCGACGGCAGCCATTTTGTGCCAGACCACACACCAGCTGATTGGTGGAGAGGAGACAGAGTGATGAAGCCAATTATGATATGGGGAGGGTTAGGAGGCCATGATGGACAGAGGCCAGTGGGCAGATTTGGCCAGGATGCCGAGGTTAAACCCCTACTCTTTTACCAAGGACATCCTGGGATTTTTAACGACCACGTCTCATCTGAAAGACGGCGCTCACTGAGCAGTATAGAGTCCCCTTCACTATACTGGGGCATTAGGACCCACACTGACCAAAGGTTGGGTGCCCCCTGCTGGTCTCACTAACACCACTTCTGGCACTTTCTCACATGGTCTCCCATCCAGGTACAGCCCTGCTTAGCTTCAGTGGGCGATCGTGTGAAAGTTGCAGAGAGCTAGCTGCTGGCAATTATTTATCAGTTTACTACAGTGAACACTACAGTATGCTGAAGCATTCATTAACAAAGAGCTGTAAATACTGTTATATATACAGTATAATATACAGTATATACTATAAATTAATTAATATTGCATATTTTCAACTTTCAACCAGCTTTCAGTTCATCATCACATCCCAGCATTTTTTATTGATGGATTACAATAAATGTAAACAGTGTCATTCTTACAATTCTGGGGTACGGCACGCGTCCAAATGAGTAGATCTCCCACAGGAGAACCCCGAAACTCCACACATCTGACTTAGTAGAAAACCTCTGTCAAGAAGACACAAGGAGAAGTGTGTTTATGTGTGACATCAGCACTGATATCAGCACAATCACCACAGTGGCAGAAAATCAGTGAGGAAATTCACAAGTTATGTACAGCAAGTGTGTCCATCAGAACACCATCTACAGCCAACATGAATCATCTGTAAATGCTAAATACTAAATGTTTATTGTGTGTGTGTGTGTGTGTTGTGTGTATGTGTGTGTGGTCTGTGTGTGTTGAGTGTCTGTTTCAGTATGAAAGTGTATGAGTGTGTATCTGTATATGTTTCTGTTGTGCTGCATGTCTATCTGTAAGTATGCATGTCTGTGAATGTTGTGTGTGTGTGTGTGTGTGTGTGTGTGCACCTTCTCCCGCAGGGCCTCCGGCGCGGTCCACTTGATGGGTAGTTTAGCGGTGTCCTGCGAGCTCGAAGCCTCTTTGGTGAGACCGAAGTCACTGACTTTAGCGATGTTCTCTTCAGACACCAGCACGTTACGAGCCGCCAGATCTCTGTGCACGAAGTTATTGACCTCCAGATACTCCATCGCTTCACACACATCCCTGAAAGAGGAACACACAACACCTGCTGAACAGCTGAGCATGGCCACGCATCCGTGCATGCACACACACAAACATACATATATACACACACACACACACACACACACACACACACACACACACACACACACACACACACACACACACACACACCTGAAACAGGAACATACAACACCTGCTGAATAGTTGAGCGCGTACACACGCACACGCATGCACATACGCATGCACATACATACAGTTGAAGTCGGAATTATTCGCCCCCTTTTGATGTTTTTTTTTCTATTTTAAATATTTCCCAAATGATGTTTAACAGAGCAAGGAAATGTTCACAGTATGTCTGATAATATTTATTCTTCTGGAGAAAGTCTTATTTATTTTATTTCAGCTAGAATAAAAGCAGTTTTTAATTTTTTAAAACCCATTTTAAGGTCAATATTATTAGCCCCTTTAGGTTATATTTTTTTCTGATCTCCAGAACAAACCATCATTATACAATAACTTGCCTAATTCCCCTAACCTGCCTAGTTACCCTAATTAACCTAGTTAAGCCTTTAAATGTCACTTTAAGCTGTATAGAAGTGTCTTGAAGAATATCTAGTCTAATATTATTTACTGTCATCATGACAAAGAGAAAATAAATCAGTTATTAGAGATGAGTTATTAAAACTATTATGATTAGAAATGTGCTGAAGAAATCTGCTCTCTGATAAACAGAAAACGGGAAAAAATAAACAGGGGGGCTAATAAATCTGACTTCAACTGTATGCACACACACACACACACACGCATACACACACGCACGCACACGCACCCGCACATGCATACATGTGCACACTTGCACACACATAGTTGCATGCACAATATGCACAAGCATGCACACACACGAAGACACACAAGCACATGCCCGCACACACACACACACACACACACACACACACACACACACACACACACACACACACACACACACACACACACACACACACACACACACACTTGTACACACACTCAGTAAGGGACTCACAGAGAAAATTTGAGGAGACACTCGCCATCCAGAACCGTCCGACCCCGAGAGCGCAGATAATCCACCAGACTGCCCTGCATACACACACACACACACACACACATTTCAGAACTGGTAAGAGGACATTCTACTTGTATGTGTGTGTGCATATATATATATATATATATATACAGTTGAAGTCAGAATTATTAGCCCCCCTGTTTATTTTTCCCCAATTCTGTTTAACAGAGAGCAGATTTCTTCAACACATTTCTAATCATAATAGTTTTAATAACTCATCTCTAATAACTGATTTATTTTCTCTTTGTCATGATGACAGTAAATAATATTAGACTAGATATTCTTCAAGACACTTCTATACAGCTTAAAGTGACATTTAAAGGCTTCACTAGGTTATACACATACACACACACACACACACACACACACACACACACACACACACACACACACACACACACACACACACACCATCATCATCTTGGAATTGTAAGGTTCTGTCTGCGTTCTAAATGATTTTGAGATATTGAGCTTTAAAGTTTTTGCATTGCATATAGTAATACGTGTGAGCAGTTCTCTTTCATAGATCAACACGACAGAGACCCTAAATGTACTCTAAATGTAAATGATCAAAACTCTCTTAAATTTGCAAGCTGGGGTAAAACAAACAGGGCAAATGCAGAGAGAAGCATCTCACTCTGAAAAGTCATTTTCCACTTCAGATCATTCATTGAAGCATCACTTTTCAAGAAACACAATCAGTCTGCTTAATAATGTAATTTCCAAAACTAAAATTGGTGTGTAACAATATGTTGATGCTTGAGAAAGTACATTTTTTGCTCTCTATAGCATTTAATGTTGTAGGATGAAGGCAAGTTTATTTCTATAGCACATTTCATACACAGTGGCAATTCAAAGTGCTTTACATAAACAAGAATCAAAAGACAAGTAGAAGAAAATAAAAAACAAATAATAAAAATGATTAAAAACAGATGAAAATGTGTTAAAACAGCTTATAAAAGAATGAAAAGAAAAGCACAATAGTGCGATCTGTCGGCCGTTACAGCTAAACAGATGTGCGTTCAGTCTTGATTTTAATGTGTCTGATGTTTTTTCTTGTTCAAATTAAGCATACAAGACTGTGCTAAATATTTTACCCAGTGCAGTTGTTAATTTTATGTAATTAATATGGTAATATTTATTGACTTATATGCTTTATATGAGGGGCTGCACATTGGCACAATGGGTAGCACAATTGCCTCACAACAAGAAGGTTGCTGGTTTGAGTCCCGGCTGGTTTCCTCCGGGTGCTCCGGTTTCCCCCACAGTCCAAACACATGCGCTATAGGGGAATTGGGTAAGCTAAAATTGTCCGTAGTGTATGAGTGTGAATGAGTGTGTATGGATGTTTCCATAAGCTGGAAGGGCATGCGCTGTGTAAAACATATGCTGGATAAGTTGGTGGTTCATTCCGTTGTGGCGACCCCTGATTAATAAAGGGACTAAGCCGAAAAGAAAATGAATGAATGCTTTATATGAATCATTGAGTTATATTTACTGAATTATATGCCCCATGAATTAAAGTTAAGTATTTACCCTTCAAGGCTTAATATCAAATTTAAAGACTTTAAAAGAAAACAGACGATGAGCAAATGAGTTGAGCATTTTAATAAACACTAAAAACTGACTATATAAACACAAATAAAAATACTTAAGATTTATTATATTATATTTTTTAAAGGGTCACGAAACACCAGAACACGTGTTGAGCTGTTGACAGTCATATCTGTGCCCCACGCTGCTATAAACACTATGAGGACACGTATATCTCACTAACAAGTGAAAATTGGTTGTTTTTGCGTTATTTTGAGCAAATTCGTTCTTCCAGTTTGAAACTAATTTCTGAAGCTGCGTCACGGCCATGAGATACTTGCGTGTAAATGCAGCATGGAGAGTGGCTGTCTGTACCTGTGAGAACATCGTGACGTCTCTGAGTGTGCGGCATTAATTCATGAGAAAGACTTGGTTCAAACCAATCAGCGCGCTCTATTGAGTATGCGGCGCAACTTCATTAATATGCATGATAGCTTCAGAGAGGTTTTACCTGTTACAGTGTTCAGACGACAGAGAGAGACACCACGCTGTGATGCCAAAACAAGTGAAAGAACAAGAATTTGGAGACACGGGTCATCAGTGTTGTTTATTAGTGTGCTGCGTTTAGTAATGTGCTGCAACGAAGGTTTTGTTTTCATTTTCCCGCTATGAGAGCGCAGCTGGACTCATATATGGACTACAGTGCACACGACAGAAATGTGTTTGTAAAGATCATGTTTTACCGGAGAGCTTTTCACATCTGGAAATGATGAAATCCGGATTTGCCGCTCGTCTCCTTTTAACAAAAGACACAGCTCCAGTGTGATTGTCCTGTCTCTACAGATTTGGTAAGTGTGTGTGTGATCAGAGCCCTTTGTTTGTTCATTCAGATGGCAAAGTTAGTTGGTATGGTCAGCAGTGCTCTTTCAGTGTTTAAAGACAGACCTCAGTCAACATGATTTAGTTACTAAGTTTACAGTATGTTAATATCACTGCAATATTATAGTACAATATTATAGACTGAAAGATCTGCTGTAAATGCTGCTCTCCAAATGTAAACATGTAAACACCTTAATCAAACTATTCCCGTCGTGTAGGATTTTCTCCGCATTTTGTGACAGGATAGTCTATACCAGGGGTGCTCAATCCTGTTCCTGGAGATCTACCTTCCTGCAGATTTCTGTTGCAACCCATATCAAACACACCTGCCTGTAATTATCAAGTGCTGTTCAGGTACTAATTAATTGGTTCAGGTGTGTTTGATCAGGGTTGGAGCTGAACTATGCAGGAAGGTAGATCTCCAGGAACAGGATTGAGCACCCCTGGTCTATACACACATGGCTTTCTGACGCTGCCTACCGAGTGCATCTAAGTTACAGAGAAATGCAGAGGATTGTTTTCTCCCATTCGCCGTGCGGTCTCAAACACTCCATTAAAACTCCACTCTCCAGCAGTTCCTCGCTTTCAATATCTGGTTTGTGTCGGGGGGCATGCAGGAAATGTTCCTGAATAAAAAGTGAAAGTGCCAAACTGCAGTTAAAGTCCACAAATTAAGAATTTGGCAAGTAATTGGATTACTGATGTCCATGTAAACACAGTCACTGTCTTTCTCCCCTGTGTCTGCGTGCCCAAACGGAAACTCCCATATTTGCAAATCCTTCCCTCTTTCCCTCCTCTGACACTCCCACCTAACAGAGCTGGACACGCCCACTTTCCTGACTTTTTCCACACTAGAGGTGTGAAAACACCCTGCTGAGACACGGGGGTTTCATAGCCCTTTAATAACTGATTCTTTTTCAACAATGTAAAATCAACATTTCACCTCAATGTCAACGCTTCTAAATCACATCTCTTCAGTTTCAGGTTTCCTCTCATATGGCTTTCATATGATGGCTTTGGCATCTGAACTCTTCAAATGATCAGTTCTAGATGAGGATGGACTGACCTTAGCCATGAATTCAGTGACGATGAACAAACTGCCTCTCTCCTCCACGATCACTCCCAACAACTGCACCAGGTTAGTGTGTCTGAGCTGACTGCAACGCACACACATGCAAATGCACACACAAATCAGAATTCAAAGACACATTTCTGCATGAATAAACTAAAGGCTCTGCTATTTATAAGCAGAATAACACAGCAGTATTGACCTCTGTGCTGGACAACACCTCTGACACACACAGATATTAACCAGTGCAGAGTGTTTCAAACTAAACGAACCCCAAGAGTGTGGAAGAACACAGATGATCATCCCCAATTCTACACTCACGTCATCACTGAGGCTTCAGCCAGAAAGGCCTGCGCTGTGGCGTCGTGGAGAATACACTTCACTGCAACCCTCGTCCCTCTGTAGTCTCCCTTCATCACATCTGAACACACACACACAGCGTGAACACAGTGATCTTCTGAACACACTAATCATCTGAACACACACATACACAGCGTGAACACAGTGATCTTCTGAACACACACACATATTGTGAACACACTAATCATCTGAACACACACACACATAATGAATACATCAATCATCTAAACACACACGAACACACATACACACACACACACATACACACATAATGAATACATTGATCATCTGAACACACATATACACACACACACAGAGAGAGAGATTGTGTGATCATCTCAAAACACCACGCACACATACACACACACCCAGACAAAGTGATCATCTGAACACACACACACACATAATGAATACATCGATCATCTGAACACACACACGAACACACGAACATACACACAGAGATCATGAACACAGTGATCATCTCAAAACATGCGCACACACACACACACACACACACACACACACACACACACACACACACACACACACACACACACACACACACACACACACACACACACACACACAATGAATACATTGATCATCTGAACACACACGAACACACATACACACACACACACACACACACACACACACACACACACACACACACACACACACACACACACACACACACACACACACACACACACAGAGAGAGAGATCATGAACACAGTGATCATCTCAAAACACCACGCACACATACACACACACAGACAAAGTGATCATCTGAACACACACACACACATAATGAATACATCGATCATCTGAACACACACACGAACACACACACACACACACACACACACACACACACACACACACACACACACACACACACACACACACAATGAATACATTGATCATCTGAACACACACGAACACACATACACACACACACACACACACACACACACCATGATCACAGTGATCATGTGAACACATCATACACCATGTACACACATGCACACCCTAAACACACTGATCATCTAAACACACACACACACACACAGCTTCAGTCAGATGATCGTCACACACCTCCAAACTCTCCTTTTCCGATGGGCTGGAAGAGCTTGAGGTCTCTGCGGTTTAGAGCCCATCCACCTGTGAACACACACACACACACACACACACACACACACACACACACACACACACACACACACACACACACACACACACACACACACACACACACACACACACACACACACACACACACACACACACACACACACACACCTCATCAGCAAGGCTCTCACATCTGCTTCACACACTGCTTCAGCTTCACACTCATCCTCAGCTCGTGATCTTGCACAGTTAAAGATAGCCGAGTGTGTGTGTGTGTGTGTGTGTGTGTGTGTGTGTTCTGTGATATTAATAACTTAATTATACTGCAAATATGAGGACTAATATTATTATTAGTAAGTTATTATAAAGATAACACACACACACACACACACACACACACACACACACACACACACACACACACACATCATTTTCACAAATTAAATATATATTTATACAACATTTCTGTCTGGTTCTTGAATCTGATTGGCTGATAGCGGTGCGATATTCTGCCAGTAACAGCACTCGTCCAGCCTCTTCACCCTTGTGTATTACTCCGCCCACATACAGCAACAAGCAGAGGACACTCTACAGTTTGACAAATATTGCAGCTGTTGGACAACATCATGTACTTCTGAGGCTTTTTAGTGGAGAATGTAGTTGTTTAGATTGCAACTATGCAGCTTATTTATAAGGACAGTGGTTATTTTAAATATTGAAAATTTCTGAGAGACAGCATGTCGGCGGCAAGCAGCCTGTCTTTGAGCAAAGACGGTTGACAATGTTCATCCACAAGATGGCGACAGAGACCGCATAATAAGCCCTTAGAACAGGGCTATTCAATTGGCGGCCCGCGGGCCAAACCCGGCCCCCGAGGCACTTAGTTCCGGCCCTCCAAATAGTGTGACCAAGACATCAAGAATAAATTTAGTTCAGTCAAAAAACGGCCCGCTATAGTTATGAAGTGACGTGCGTCTGTTCAATACAGCATGAGCTGCGCAGAGCGTGAGTCACCTGACAGTGGCGAGAGCAGCCGAATACATTTGAATATGTTTGTAGAAAAGGTCTTTTGTACAATGCACTGATATCGTTATTAGGGATGCAACGAATTAACCGATTTCACTATTAACTGCGCTTTAATTCGTCATGGTTAATTAATCGTAAAGGCTTCTCTAAGCCGCATTTCTGCATTTCTGTTCTGCCGCACGAAACGAAACTGCTGAACAAAGTTACGCCAAGTTGCCAACTGTGCGCTAGTTTAAAGTTCCGAGCTTGTCCACCGAAGCTAATACGCACGCACACTGTAATAACTATAGCCGCGGGCCGTTCCCATATCACGTCTTTCCCGCGCGCAAGTTATGTCGTAAGAATATATGCCAATATGCGGGCGCAAGCGGAGCAACGCACTCGCTACTGTCTGGGGGCACACAGTAGAAAACATCTCATGCTGTAGCGGTGAGAGTTGCGCTTAGCTTTCAGTGCAATGTAAACAAAAGACATGTTAGACGAACTATTATTAAAATGATTATGTATGTATGAACGCAGATGATAACAACAGTTAATCTAAATATTGGCGCCGACCTTCATAACAATTATTATTATATTATTTTCTCCCGTTCCTCTGTATAAACACACACATAATTAAATTGTGTAGCCCTATAAGCACAGAAAAACCTTCAGCATAAACACTATTACTAATGAAAATGCCTTTTAAAGGTTTTTAATATTAGTTAGGGATGTCCAGATCTAAATCTAGCTAATATAAAGCTTAAATTTACATTAGACGTGATAACTGTGAAACCCTGATTATTCTTCACACTATATAATCGTACAACCAAAATATTAATTATTTATTAAAAAAGGAGGAAAGTTTTTGTTAAAAAGTTTGGAAAAACCTGAGGGATAGTCTGTTAAAGCCAAAAGAGGCCATGATAAAAGTGGAAACCCAGATACACAATTACAGAAATATATTTTTCCACCATGTATAGATTTTACACTGATGTATATATTACGATTTTGAATTTAAAACAATTTAATAATTACAAAACTATAATTAAGAACAAATTATTTCTTTAATAACTGGAAAGAATATTTGAACCTGTCAGTTTACAATATACTGATGCCCTGTTTTTCTAGGCTTTATTGGTGATAATGGTCAGGAATGTTTGGACTATTAATGCCTTTTTAGCATAATAAGAGGACAGAAACTAGCCAGTGATGCATCAAAGTTTGATTAAAAAAATCTTGAA
>LR812536.1:1449847-1487347 GCA_903798195.1 Danio kyathit
ATATTTCTATTTTGCATACTCTATTTGTAGCATTAATGTTTTGCATTATCTATCTGTCATATAACCATTTTGCATATTAGATCATATTTATGTTTAACATAATCGGTCTCGACTTTTCACTGCATTTCAGTTTTGCATATTCTATTTTTCATATTTCCGTTTTGCATATTCTATTTTTCATATTTCCGTTTTGCATATTCTCTTTGTCATATTTCCGTTTTGCATATTCTCTTTGTCATATTTCCGTTTTGCATATTCTATTTTTCATATTTCCGTTTTGCATATTCTATTTGTCATATTTCCGTTTTGCATATTCTATTTGTCATATTTTCGTTTTGCATATTCTATTTGTCATATTTCCGTTTTGCATATTCTATTTGTCATATTTCCATTTTGCATATTCTCTTTGTCTTATTTCCGTTTTGCATATTCTCTTTGTCATATTTCCGTTTTGCATATTCTCTTTGTCATATTTCCGTTTTGCATATTCTCTTTGTCTTATTTCCGTTTTGCATATTCTCTTTGTCATATTTCCGTTTTGCATATTCTATTTGTCACATTTCCTTTTGCATATTCTATTTTTCATATTTCCGTTTTGCATATTCTATTTTTCATATTTCCGTTTTGCATATTCTATTTTTCATATTTCCGTTTTGCATATTCTATTTTTCATATTTCCGTTTTGAATATTCTATTTGTCATATTTCCGTTTTGCATATTCTATTTGTCATATTTTCGTTTTGCATATTCTATTTGTCATATTTCCGTTTTGCATATTCTATTTTTCATATTTCCGTTTTGCATATTCTATTTGTCATATTTCCGTTTTGCATATTCTATTTTTCATATTTCCGTTTTGCATATTCTATTTGTCATATTTCCGTTTTGCATATTCTCTTTGTCATATTTCCTTTTGCATATTCTCTTTGTCATATTTCCTTTTGCATATTCTATTTGTCATATTTCCTTTTGCATATTCTATTTGTCATATTTCCGTTTTGCATATTCTCTTTGTCACATTTCCTTTTGCATATTCTATTTTTCATATTTCCGTTTTGCATATTCTATTTGTCATATTTCCGTTTTGCATATTCTATTTGTCATATTTCCGTTTTGCATATTCTCTTTGTCTTATTTCCGTTTTGCATATTCTCTTTGTCATATTTCCGTTTTGCATATTCTATTTGTCACATTTCCTTTTGCATATTCTATTTTTCATATTTCCGTTTTGCATATTCTATTTTTCATATTTCCGTTTTGCATATTCTATTTGTCATATTTCCGTTTTGCATATTCTATTTTTCATATTTCCGTTTTGCATATTCTATTTTTCATATTTCCGTTTTGCATATTCTATTTTTCATATTTCCGTTTTGCATATTCGACTTGTCATATTTCCGTTTTGCATATTCTATTTTTCACATTTCCGTTTTGCATATTCTATTTGTCATATTTCCGTTTTGCATATTCTATTTTTCATATTTCCGTTTTGCATATTCTATTTTTCATATTTCCGTTTTGCATATTCTCTTTGTCATATTTCCGTTTTGCATATTCTATTTTTCATATTTCCGTTTTGCATATTCTCTTTGTCATATTTCCGTTTTGCATATTCTATTTGTCATATTTCCGTTTTGCATATTCTATTTGTCATATTTTCGTTTTGCATATTCTATTTGTCATATTTCCGTTTTGCATATTCTATTTGTCATATTTCCGTTTTGCATATTCTATTTGTCATATTTTCGTTTTGCATATTCTATTTGTCATATTTCCGTTTTGCATATTCTATTTGTCATATTTCCATTTTGCATATTCTCTTTGTCTTATTTCCGTTTTGCATATTCTCTTTGTCACATTTCCGTTTTGCATATTCTATTTGTCACATTTCCTTTGCATATTCTATTTTTCATATTTCCGTTTTGCATATTCTATTTTTCATATTTCCGTTTTGCATATTCTATTTTTCATATTTCCGTTTTGCATATTCTATTTTTCATATTTCCGTTTTGAATATTCTATTTGTCATATTTCCGTTTTGCATATTCTATTTGTCATATTTTCGTTTTGCATATTCTATTTGTCATATTTCCGTTTTGCATATTCTCTTTGTCATATTTCCGTTTTGCATATTCTATTTTTCATATTTCCGTTTTGAATATTCTATTTGTCATATTTCCGTTTTGCATATTCTATTTGTCATATTTCGTTTTGCATATTCTATTTGTCATATTTCCGTTTTGCATATTCTATTTGTCATATTTCCGTTTTGCATATTCTATTTTTCATATTTCCGTTTTGCATATTCTATTTGTCATATTTCCGTTTTGCATATTCTCTTTGTCATATTTCCTTTTGCATATTCTCTTTGTCATATTTCCGTTTTGCATATTCTATTTGTCACATTTCCTTTTGCATATTCTATTTTTCATATTTCCGTTTTGCATATTCTATTTTTCATATTTCCGTTTTGCATATTCTATTTTTCATATTTCCGTTTTGCATATTCTATTTTGCATATTTCCGTTTTGCATATTCTATTTTGCATATTTCTGTTTTGCATATTCTATTTTTCATATTTCCTTTTGCATATTCTATTTTTCATATTTCCGTTTTGCATATTCTATTTTGCATATTTCTGTTTTGCATATTCTCTTTGTCATATTTCCGTTTTGCATATTCTATTTGTCGTTTTTCCATTTTGTATTTTTATATTTAGCATTTTAGTTTGCCATGTTCTATTAGTCATATTTAAATTTAGCATATTCTATCGTATTTATGTTTCGCATACTCTACTCGAGCAGCACAGTTGCTCCTCCTTAGATTAATGAGTGTCTGAACTCACGGCATCAGGCTCAGTTTTCCTCCAGACTTCACTCCTTCTCTCTTCTGGACGTAGTTTGCTGGAATCATTCCCTCGCACCCAACCACATTCTTTGCTTTATACCAGTTTGGGTCCTGAATCAAGCAAAATCAACCAATCAACCAACAATCAATCAGCCAATGAATCAACAATTAACCAAATCATTTCATTAATAAACAAACCAAATCAAATCAAGCAGCCAAACAAATAAAAATAAACTAATCAAATAACCAACAACCAACAATCAATCAATCAATCAATCAATCAACCAAATTAATCCATCAGCTGACCAATTAACCAATCAAAAAAATGACCGACCGACCAATCAATAAAAAAAAAAACAACCTTATAAAATTATCATCCAATCAAATCAATCAACCAGACAATCAATCAAATAATTTATTTTTTTATACCTTAGTTACACCGATGATGGTCAGCAGGTCACCTTTGCAGAAGGGCAGGTCCTGATCGGTGCTGCCCTGGAAATTATATTTGGCCACACATTCAGTGCCGGACGGCCAAGAGTCCTGAACACACAGCAGACCAGACATCACACACAAATCAAGACAATCCAAATAAATGAATGAATTAACATTATTTATTAGCAGCCGGGGAAAAATTAATTGCAGAAAAAAATTAAAGTTTGTGTTGACAATTTAAGTCTGTATTTATTCTGTATATGTAAATACACACATGCATGCATATATTTGAGAAAATGTTTATTTAGATATAAAATATATGCGCAAACAAATTATATATAAATATAAATATCCATGTAACACATTTGTTTTGGTAGTATGCATGCGTGTGTATCACATCTACATAATTATTATAAAAACACACATATATTAAGGCAAAACTTTTATTTTGGATTAATCTTAGCCCAGCACTTATTTATATTTTATTTAGACAAAATATATACAGGAGAGAGTTTCAGATTTCAGAGGTGCCGGATCCGGATCTGCCGTGTTCCAGCACAAATTAAGCCCTGAATACAAATAATTAACCCTAAAATATGGTTCATTTAACTTTTGTAAAGTAAAATATCATGGCACAAATGTGAAAATAAATAAACACACACACACACACAACCCCACAAAAATCAAACCAAAATATAAACTATTTATTAAAACAAGACAATAAATCTGTTAAAAGAGTAAAGTGATAAAAATTAATAAACAATCATGCATTTAAAAATATATTAAAATAAATAAACAAATGCGAGAATTTTTTTCAAATAAATATATTATAATATTATTAATAAATATAATATTATTTTATATATATATATATATATATATATATATATATATATATATATATATATATATATATATATATATATATATATATATATATATATATATATATATACACACACACATACTGGCCCACTTTATTAGGTACATCTAGTACTAGTACCGGGTTGGACCCCCTTTTATTGCCTTAATCCTTCATGGCAGAGATTCAACAAGATACTGGAAATATTCCTCAGAGATTTTGCTCCATATTGACATGATAGCATCACACAGTTGCTGCAGATTTGTCGGCTGCACATCCATGATGCCAATCTCCCGTTCCACCACATCGCAAAGGTGCTCTATTGGATTGAGCTCTGGTGACTGTGGAGGCCATTTGAGTACAGTGAACTCATTGTCATGTTCGAAAATACCAGTCTGAGATGATTGGCGCTTTATGACATGGTGCGTTATCCTGCTGGAAGTAGCCATCAGAAGATGGAGACACTGTGCTCATAAAGGGATGGACATGGTCAGCAACAATACTCAGGTAGGCTGTGGCGTTGACATGATGCTCTGTTGGTACTAATGAGCCCAAAGTGTGCCAAGAAAATCTCCCCCACACCATTACACCACCACCACCAGCCTGAACCTCTGATACAAGGCAGGATGGATCCATGCTTTCATGTTGTTGAGGCCAAACTCTGACCCGACCATCCGAATGTGGCAGCAGAAATGGAGACTCATCAGACCAGGCAACGTTTCTCCAATCTTCTATGGTCCAGTTTTGGTGAGCCTGTGTGAATTGTAGCCTCAGTTTCCTGTTCTTAGCTGACAGGAGCGGCACCCGGTGTGGTCTTCTGCTGCTGTAGCCCATCCGCCTCAAGGTTGGACGTGTTGTGTGTTCAGAGATGCTCTTCTGCAGACCTCGGTTGTAACGAGTGCTTATTTGAGTTACTGTTGCCTTTCTATCAGCTGGAACCAGTCTGGCCATTCTCCTCTGACCTCTGGCATCAACAAGGCATTTGCGCCCACAGAACCGCCGCTCACTGGATATTTCCTCTTTGTCGGACCATTCTCTGTAAACCCTAGAGATGGTTGTGCGTGAAAATCCCAGTAGATCAGCAGTTTCTGAAATACTCAGAGCAGCCCGTCTGGCACCAACAACCATGCCACGTTCAAAGTCACTTAAATCCCCTTTCTTCTCCATTCTGATGCTCGCTTTGAACTGCAGCAGATCGTCTTGACCATGTCTACATGCCTAAATGCATTGAGCTGCTGCCATGTGATTGGCTGATTAGAGTTATCGAGCAGTTGGACAGGTGTACCTAATAAAGTGAATATATTTTATATATATCTATTTAGAATTTTTTTTTAAAATATGTACATAAATGTGTGTGTGTGTGTGTGTGTGTGTGTGTGTGTGTGTACCTGTAGAGCAGACATGCTGAGTGATGCCGGAGTCTCTGAGTGTCACTGAAGAAAATCATCAGAGCTGAGAACACAAAACACACACACGTCAGTCAGAGCAGTGTGTGTGTGTGTGTGTGTGTGTGTGTGTGTGTGTGTGTGTGTGTGTGTTCTGATCAGATATTCTTAAGGCTATACTCTTAACGGTCTTAACTATACTAAGAGTATAATGGCATGAAGTCTCTCTCTCTCTCTGTGTGTGATGTCCATCATGATGCCCTCAAACCACCGGTAGGTGAAAACAAGACAAGAGTATGACACACACTTTCCAGAGAACAGCTGAAGAAGAGAGAAAGAGTGTGTGTGGTTAATAGGTTGTGGTGTCTGAGGGTGAAACTTCTATATCTGCTCTATGGTATGAAAAGAGTACCCCCCCCCCCTACACACACACACACACACACACACCTGAATGTATTCAAACACACAAACAATTTAATACATTCATAGATTCACACACACTTGAATGTTTTCAAATAAACACACACACACAGCTCATTCACATCATTCATAAAGCATCATGATCAGACGAGCGATTCATTCTCACCGCTTCACGCGAACAGAGCTATTTATATCAGCGCAACTTCCAGAGAGTGTGTGTGTGTGTGTGTGTGCGTGCATACATTACTGCATCACTGTGACAGAGAAAAGAGGATTCCCTAAATATAGACACGAGGAGAAAATCAGCTATTGAGCTGCGAAATGAAGAACCAGTGTGTGTGTGTGTGTGTGTGTGTGTGTGTGTTAGTGCTTTACACACTCAGAATGAGAGAAAATGGTGATAATTAAAGGCTGAACTGCAGTCAGACGCCTCGTTTTAGGATGCATTTTGAGATGATCTGTGAGCTCAGCACTTGTTTTATTCTGATTGAGTTCTGTGTCTACAAGCCCCGCCTCCTCCAAAGAATTCCCAATTCATTTAGAAATGTAATATGCAAAATGGCAATAATGCAATATGTTAAATAACAGTGTATTTCTGTACTTCAGTTAACATTTTCCAAGACATATGTGCAATATTTGCTGCAAAATGAAAATAAGAATGCATTTTCAGTTACATCACGACGAATGAAAGCCAATGTGAAACTGAAAATGCATTCTGAGCTGGCCACGCCCACATACGGCGGCCGAAAGGCTGATTTATACTTGACGTGAGTATAATTAATTAATATATAATTTATACTTGGTTTATAGTCAACACGTCTGATAGTTTGCTTGAGTGCGCGCAGCTAATGTGACGTCACCTCTGTGACTGAAAAGGGGGCAGGGGGAGTGTGATTCGTAGAGGTGTGAACCTACATTGGTCTCACGGTTTGGTTCAGTTACGACTATCATGCCATCAATTCGGTTTAATTGGTGCATACATCACGGTGCATTGACGATGCTTTCCATACACACTTTTATATTTTCTTCACAGCACAGCAATTCTTGTATTAAAATATATTTATATACTATTTGTAAAACAATTTTGTCCTTTAATACAAACAGTCAGAATATACAGGGAGTGCAGAATTATAGGCAAGTTGTATTTTTGAGGATTAATTTTATTATTGAACAACAACCATGTTCTCAATGAACCCAAAACACTCATTAATATCAAAGCTGAATATTTGTGGCAGTAGTTTTTAGTTTGTTTTTAGTTTGAGCTATTTTAGGAGGATATCTGTGGGTGCAGGTGACTATTACTGTGCAGAATTATTAGGCAACTTAACAAAACACAAATATATCCCCATTTCAATGATTTATTTTCACCAGTGAAACCAATATAACATCTCAACATTCACAAATATACATTTCTGACATTCAAAAACAAAACAAAAACAAATCAGTGACCAATATAGCCACCTTTCTTTGAGGACACTCAAAAGCCTGCCATCCATGGATTCTGTCAGTGTTTTGATCTGTTCACCATCAACATTGCGTGCAGCAGCAACCACAGCCTCCCAGACACTGTTCAGAGAGGTGTACTGTTTTCCCTCCTTGTAAATCTCACATTTGATGAAGGACCACAGGTTCTCTATGGGGTTCAGTCAGGTGAACAAGGAGGCCATGTCATTAGTTTTTCTTCTTTTAGACCCTTTCTTGCCAGCCACGCTGTGGAGTACTTGGCCGCGTGTGATGGAGCATTGTCCTGCATGATATCATGTTTTTCTTGAAGGATGCAGACTTCTTCCTGTACCACTGCTTGAAGGTGTCTTCCAGAAACTGGCAGTAGGACTGGGAGTTGAGCTTGACTCCATCCTCAACCCGAAAAGGCCCCACAAGCTCATCTTTGATGATACCAGCCCAAACCAGTACTCCACCTCCACCTTGCTGGCGTCTGAGTCGGACTGGAGCTCTCTGCCCTTTACCGATCCAGCCACGGGCCCATCAAGACTCACTCTCATTTCATCAGTCCATAAAACCTTAGAAAAATCAGTCTTGAGATATTTCTTGGCCCAGTCTTGACGTTTCAGCTTGTGTGTCTTGTTCAGTGGTGGTGGTTTTTCAGCCTTTCTTACCTTGGCCATGTCTCTGAGTATTGCACACCTTGTGCTTTTGGGCACTCCAGTGATGTTGCAGCTCTGAAATATGGCAAAACTGGTGGCAAGTGGCATCTTGGCAGCTGCACGCTTGACTTTTCTCAGTTCATGGGCAGTTTATTTTGTGCCTTGGTTTTTCCAGACGCTTCTTGCGACCCTGTTGACTATTTTGAATGAAACGCTTGATTGTTGGATGATCACGCTTCAGAAGCTTGGCAATTTTAAGAGTGCTGCATCCCTCTGCAAGATATCTCACTATTTTTGACTTTTCGGAGCCTGTCAAGTCCTTCTTTTGACCCATTTTGCCAAAGGAAAGGAAGTTGCCTAATAATTCTGCACACCTGATATAGGGTGTTGATGTCATTAGACCACACCCCTTCTCATTACAGAGATGCACATCACCTAATATGCTTAATTGCTAGTAGGCTTACGAGTCTATACAGCTTGGAGTAAGACAACATGCATAAAGAGGATGATGTGCTCAAAATACTCATTCGCCTAATAATTCTGCACTCCCTGTATAAACTGCCCCTTTAAACAACACGAGCATTTACAGCAAATAAACAAATATAAATATCCCGCTCGCTTTCTGATCTTTGTCTACCAAGTTCAATTCTTTGATTGGTCACGCGCTCAACAGAAAGGGCTGCGATTGGCTCTTACACGCTGGCGCTCTTCACAGATGCACTCATGGGCCACAGTGAGAGAGAGAGAGAGAGAGAGAGAGAGAGAGAGAGAGAAACGGAGTTTACTTTCATTCTCTCAATCACAGTGAAATAGGGGCTTCTGCTGTAAGTGTCAGTGAAAATGTCCAGCAAACACACGGAGTCAAATTGTGCAGATTCTGAGTTTTTAAGTAGTTGGAGCATTGTAAATACTCGCGCTCGCCTCCCTCGCTATAGTAAGCTACGGCGACATAGCACATATGAGATAAATGACGTCAGTATATAATAACCGGTTATGATTATTACTGAACCGATACCGAATTGTCCATCGCGGTGCACCGATGAAACAATTCATTTTGACACTCCTAGTGATTGGTAAGTGAAGAGTGGGAGAGGGTGGAGGGGGGGTGAGCGATCGGTAAGTGATAAGTAAAGAACGGGGGGGTGGGAGGGGTGGGTGTCGGAACCAAGCGGCAACCTCCCGCTCTCCCCCGGGAAGCTAATACGGAAGTAACTGAAACTGCAATTCATTGAAAATCCGCCAGTCCTGGAGCAAATTTCTATTGAGCCCACTGTACTCCCTGTAGACACGACCCCCAAGAAGAAAATCAAATAAAAATCTGAGAACATCTGTTTGAAACAATAAATGCCTAACGCTGCATAGTCTGTCTGAGTCTGTCCTCATTTCGAAGTGTAGCCTAAACATACCTGTCAACATTGGGATGTGAAAATAAGGGATACTCAACCCCAAACTAATCCGCTTGGGAAACAGCGTCTATTATCACTATGGAGCTCATCAGCTGACAGTCATGCATCTTTATATGAACTGACTGTTTTGAGGATTGCATAGGGGCAATGTTGCCTGGAAAAGGAAATGAATTGCGCCGTTTTCATGTTTATTTCATAGTGTTTCCATGCCTAAACAAAATTAAAGCACAGAACTGATTTACATTTAAGAGCAAGGGCGGCCCCTGGTGGTTCGGCGGTATGGGTTGCATATAGGGAGGATCGGCTCTTCTCAGAAAGATTAAAAATACGGGAGAAATACGGGAAAATACCTTTAAGGGATGACAGCGGGATAGAACTGTAAAATACGGGAGAATCCCGGGAAAAACGGGAGGGTTGACAGGTATGAGCCTAAATAGTCATAAATGGTGGTTATTCTGACAAGAGACTCAGTTGTTGTTATTTTTAGTTGCTTTAATAGTGTGGACTAGGGCTGTGCGATTTGGGGAAAATATCTAATTGCTATCTAATTTCTAATTTTTATTCATTTTATTTTTTTTGACAGATACCGCGATTTCGATTTGCGCTTTAATTTTGTAGTCAAGTCAAAAATTCAATAATCTGTATTTTAGCTTCTTACTGCTAAAATGCAGTGAGTGTTAGTTGAAAAAAGAGCTTAAATGATATTAACTTATATTAGCAAACATCTCTGAAATTGTACTTATATGTTATATGCCGCCAGTTGATGATCAGTGCCCTAGACCAGGGCTATTCAATTAGTTTGTCACGGGGGCCAGTTCATGAAAAGCATCCCAAACGAAGGGCCGGAGAGATATGACTTGCAATATAAGTGATGACACAACTGCATATAAGAGCCAATATGTTGTATTTTGCTCCTTTAGACACCCACGTTGTATTTGTCTACATTAAAATGTTAATATATTGTATTTTGAAACTATATAATATCACTGCATTGTACAATAAGTTTTTTTTAACAAACATTCAAATGTTGTATTTCACAGCACAACAAAATCAGTGTATTGCTAAAGTAGGCTTCTTCTACATTCAGATACGTTCATATGTCATGTGTTGAACTGCATAACAATTATGGATGCAACATTTATAGATTTTGGTTGTACGATTATATAGTGTGAAGAATAATCAGGGTTTCACAGTTATCACGTCTAATGTAAATTTAAGCTTTATATTAGCTAGATTTAGATCTGGACATCCCTAACTAATATTAAAAAACCTTTAAAAGGCATTTTCATTAGTAATAGTGTTTATGCTGAAGGTTTTTCTGTGCTTATAGCGCTACACAATTTAATTATGTGTGTGCTTATAGAGAGGAACGGGAGAAAATAATATAATAATAATTGTTATGAAGGTCGGCGCCAATATTTAGATTAACTGTTGTTATCATCTGCGTTCATACATACATAATCATTTTAATAATAGTTCGTCTAACATGTCTTTTGTTTACATTGCACTGAAAGCTAAGCACAACTCTCACCGTTACAGCATGAGATGTTTTCTACTGCGTGCCCCCAGACAGCCGCGAGCGCATTGCTCCGCTTGCGCCCGCATATTGGCATATATTCTTACAACATAAACGTGCGCGCGGGAAAGACACGATATGGGAACGGCCCGCGGCTATAGTTATTACAGTGTGCGTGCGTATTAGCTTCGGTGGACAAGCATTAAACTAGCGCACAGTTGGCAACTTGGCGTAACTTTGTTCAGCAGTTTCGTTTCGTGCGGCAGAACAGAAATGCAGAAATGCGGCTTAGAGAAGCCTTTACGATTAATTAACCATGACGAATTAAAGCGCAGTTAATAGTGAAATCGGTTAATCGTTGCATCCCTAATAATGATATCAGTGCATTGTACAAAAGACCTTTTCTACAAACATATTCAAATGTGTTCGGCTGCTCTCGCCACTGTCAGGTGACTCACGCTCTGCGCAGATCCTGCTGTATTGAACAGACGCACGTCACTTCATAACTATAGCGGCCATTTTTTGACTGAACTAAATTTATTCTTGATGTCTTGGTCACACTATTTGGAGGGCCAGAACAAATTGCCTCGGGGGCCGGGTTCGGCCCGCGGGCCGCCAATTGAATAGCCCTGCCCTAGACTATCTTAATCCAGCATTTCTATGATTCTGCCAATCATATTTGCAAGTTCAGGAGAGAAGCAAAGGCGGCCGCACAAGTCTTCACATTGTTTTACATATGTTTCTCAGCGACATGGACACCTCCAAATGATGTTGACAGAGTCACATACTGTATTTATAAGGTATAATTCACCCAAAAATGTCATTTTTGTCTTTATGTAATGATGTATTCGCGGCCGCAAAATCACACTTGACATGAGCTGCCGACCGTGAGCTGTTACCACAGAGAGGGCGGGAGCGCGCGTCTACTTTAGTGAACCTGCATAAGCTGTGAATAACAGGTAATAAAGTTGTAAATAACATTCAGTTTGTGGCACAGAGTAATCGTTTGGGAGCCGCGCGGGAAGTATGAGCAGCACTTAGTAGTGAAAATGAAACTGAAAGCAGGCACATCTTTTAAATAATCATATCGCATTTTACAGTTATGACCGCAACAAGCATTTAATATGTTTTTCTTTCATAGCGAACACAGAGAGTTGTGCATGAAAATAACTGTTTAACAGTGTCAGTATACCTACTATATAACATTGAATATAATGCAAGAGGGAATCTGATGACAAATGTCTGATTTTACCAGTGAATAAATGGTCTAGTAGTGTTGTCAATGACAGATTGCAAGCATATGTCTCAAACATAATAATTCAACATCAGAATTATGAACAGTTGTATTCTGATGGCATCACTTTACTGTGCATTAAAGGGCACCTATGGTGAAAAATCTACTTTTCAAGCAGTTTGGACACACATATGTAGTGAATAGACTGTCATATTGTGGTGATATAAACACACTCAGTCCTTTTTTTTCAATTTAACAACATAAAACTGGAGGACCAATAGGAGCGGTTTAGAGATCCACCGCAACTTGACGTAGGAGTGTGGTCCCCCCGCCCACCAATATTGATTGACAGGTGCGCATTACCATATCCTCAATATGTTGTTTCACGTGCGCCATTTTCAGCGTGTGAGTCAAAGCGGCGTCACCAAAGAAACACCCTTGCTCTATTTTTAGATGTAAGGCTCATTGGGCTCAACATTCACCACGTTATCGCTCTCCTCGCCGCCAGTGTTTGTGAGTTTTTGTGAGTTTTGCTGTGTACTTTTCATTGCGTCTTTCTTAAACTTCAGCCGTTTGCATTTCCAGCGGTCACAGAAGCTCCCTGTCATCTTGACTAGGTGCAGCTGGAAAGTGCGAGCGCGTTGCCTCACAGGCGCGTCCCTCCATTGGAAATAACGAACTAATGACGCGCAGCACCATGCATTTCGCGGTGTCGCGGATGAAAGTGAGGACCGGGGGGGTTCGCTCACTATTCTGCCGCCTAGGTCGCCTCTATGGACGCGCTGGCCCTGCTCAGGACACTGTTCATATTTCTGCCACGCCACAGAGCGTTATCTGAATAGTTTCATTTTGTGTTGAAAAACACATAAAAGCAATGTTTAGTGGCTCAATGTGTCACAGCAGTGTTTTTAAAGATTAAACACTTTATTGATATACTGTACAGCCAAGCACATGTGGTCAGAACACAAACGAGTCGCAGGTAATGAAGTATTCAGCGTTTCTCCCATAGGAAAGCCAGTCTAAGCAAAATACCAGCAGGCGTCTGTAGCTCCACTCACGCTCCGCCTCTTTGCCCTTGTTTGGTATCCCGTGGTTGGTGCAATGACGAAAAATGGCAATGGTTGGCCACGCCTACTGGAAGCTTCTTTTGGGTTCTTCATAAATCTATGGGTGACTTCATGGATACTACGTCCATATATTTTACAGTCTATAGTTGGAACCAAAGTTCACAGGACTGTGTTCTCTGGAATCCTCTCAAGCGGTGGACTTCTACATACCGCCGAAACGCGTCATAGCTCATTACCCTAGCATTGACTTGATTTCAACTCTCCTCAACACGCACACTGGCGAAGACGTGCCGCTCCTCAGCACTTATCGTCACTGGCTTCCATATGAATGACTTCCGGCTACTATGACGCTCTCAAGACTGTTGCTGTTTGCCGTTCACAGTTCAATATCAAAGGTTCTGTTAAAGAGAACTGTTGATCCTCTTAGGTAAGTTCCACAGTTAGTGTTTTTCCGTTGGGGATTTAAGGAAAAGAAAGAAGAAGACAGGAGAATCGCGATGTCCGAGTCTCGTTTCTCCAAACGAAACAAAAGAACTTTCCTACCAGTCGGATGGCTCAAACACAAGGTCTAGCAGGTGAATCGGTTCAGTGTGTGGCTCGCCATACATACATTTCTCATCAGGTGCGTCCCAAATCGCATACTTATGCACTATTCTATGCCATTTTGTAGTATAAATAGTGTAAGTAGTGCGTTTACACAGAAAACTCAAAAAATAATAAGTGCACTTTAATTACTCGATGATGCACTCATTCAGCCGGTAAAATGAAGTGTGTAATGATGGACACTTCACACACTCTGTTGCTGCGTCCCAATCCGCATACTATCCGTCCTAAATAGTATGTGAAAATAGAATTAGTATGTCCCAAATCGTAGTATATTGAAAAGAGTATGCCAAAAACTCCCGGATGGTTTACTATTTCCGGTCAAAATGTTAAGTGTAGAAGCGTCCATACTCTAACCGCTGATATTGCCCACAGTGCATTGCGCGTTGGACATATATTCCATTAGAACTACAAAACGCGGGTGAAAAGTGTAAACAAACTACAAACATGATGGACGCGCGAGACCAACCGTCAAGCAGAGAGGCTTCGGTAAAGATGTTTGTATGACTGTTCATTAATATCTAGCCCACTGGAGAATATTTAAATAGTGTTGTCTGTGTTATATTTCATCTGCAACAACAATACTGAACTTATATAAAGACGTGTTGGACATTACCGTCTGAATGCAGAATTATCCAAACACCTGAGGAGATTTCTCTGCATGAGAGACTCGTGAATGGGAGATTATCCTGCTGCTGCTTCTCCAATAAGGTAGGAAATTAAATACGACAGAAATGTGGAAGATTGACAGGGCTCTTAACTAAGCAACACAACGATCTGTGAAACGAGGAAGTAGTATGTCCCAAAGCTTGCATACTCTTCTGTTACACACTCAAAAGTAGATATTTTTCCTCCACAAAAAAAGTTCATACTTTTAGGTCGTAGTATAAGTGTGCAAATTGGGACGCAGCAAACGACCGGAGCTTTGCTCATGTAGTGGAAGGGGCGGAGCTAAGGGGCGCACATGTTGGATAACTTTTTATTTTGGATGGTGAAAGCAAAATTCTCCTACGAGAGTGATTATAGCGCCTCCCGATGGTGAATGCGGTTATACTCATGGCAGGTATTATTTGATAGTTTGGTCATTTATTTCACTCATTTGGCAACCGTCAAACGTCATCAGGGAAACGGTTTGAACTTCCGCTTAGTAAAAAAAACATTTGGGACGACACTACAGTTGCAATCAGAATTATTCAACCCCCTGATTTATTAGCCCCCCTGTTTATTTTTCCCCCAATTTCTGTTTAACGGAGAGAAAGATTTTTTAACACATTTCTAATCATAATAGTTTTAATAACTCATCTCTAATAACTGATGTATTTTCTCTTTGTCATGATGACAGTAAATAATATTAGACTAGATATTCTTCAAGACACTTCTATACAGCTTAAAGTGACATTTAAAGGCTTCACTAGGGTAATTAGGGTAACTAGGCAGGTTAGGGGAATTAGGCAAGTTATTGTATAATGATGGTTTGTTCTGTAGACTAGCGAAAAAAAATTGCTAATAATAAGGGGCTAATAATATTGACCTTAAAATGCCTTTTAAAAAATTAAAAACTGCTTTTATTCTAGTCGAAATAAATCAAATTAGACTTTATCTAGAAGAAAAAATATTATCAGACATACTGTGAAAATTTCCTTGCTCTGTTAAACATCATTTGGGAAATATTTTAAAATGAATAAACAATTCAAAGGGGGAATTGATTGCCAAGATTGTAGCAAATACGGTTTAGTATGTCACACTAGTGTATTTTTTCAGTGTGGGCCAATTGATCAGAAGAGCAGGAACGGCTACTGGAGAGAGAAAAGCAGCACAGCAGGTGCGTGAATAATCAAACAGTCAGTTTTTTTCTTCAATATAGTTTATATAATTAGGAAAATGTTATGTTTGTAGATTTCTGTTCAATATGTATAAGTATATATAGGTTTAATTCTAAATATAATAATGAAAAGTAAATGATTTATTTCTTTTTCTCTACACAGATAAACGTGAAGTCAATATACAGTTTAAACAAAGTTATAATCAAGACAATCAGTAAGTTTCAAACACTTGAAACACAAATGAAAATAAATAAATATCTTGGAAAACTACAACACTGTGTTACCCTTTGTATAAAATAAAGTAAAGAAAGCAATAAATTGTGATAAAAAATACTTTGTAGTCTCAGATGTAATCAATGAAGGAAAATAAAGAAAATAAATCAATGATTAATAAACCAACTCAACTCAAAATGCAGGTTATAATTCAATATTCACACTTTCAACTCAATAAATCATTACACTGTTCAAGTGAATCGTTTCGCTGTTCAAATGATCGTTGCACTGTTCAAAAGAATCACTTCGCCGTCCAAAGGATTCGTTTTGCTGTTTGCCGTTCACAGTTCAATATCAAAGGTTCTGTTAAAGAGAACTGTTGATTCTCTTAGGTAAGTTCCACAGTTAGTGTTTTTCCGTTGGGGATTTAAGGAAAAGAAAGAAGACAGGAGGATCGCCATGTCCGAGTCTCGTTTCTCCAAACGAAATTAAAAGAACTTTCCTACCAGTCGGATGGCTCAAACACACGGTCTAGCAGGTGAATCGGTTCCATGGGAGGCTCGCCATACATACATTTCTCATTGAGTCTAGCGTGAACCAGGGACTCGTCACAGATGCTTTAACTCATACAAAAAAAACCCAGCCTTGCAAATTCAAAATTATTCTGACTTCAACTGTATGTCTTGGGAAAAGCAAATTGAAATAAAGAATTACGCTGCCATTTAACATATTGCATTGCCAATTTGCATATCACATTTCGAAATACATTTTGCTACTCATATGTTTCCACAGCCAGTGAGCTGTGATTGGCCAAACACCTCAACCATGTGTGGGGGATAGTCTGTAAAGTCTAGAAGGGATACAGCTGCAGATACTCACACCAATATAGCATCATTTTTGTGACACTGTACAACAATAACTCAGATTTTTACAGTACTGTTAGGGCTAATAAAATAAAATTTAATGGATTTACTAATTTAAGAAATAATGTGAATAATATTTGCCTGGCGACGCAGTAGGTAGTGCTGTCGCCTCACAGCAAGAAGGTCACTGCTTCGAGCCTCGGCTGGGTCAGTTGGTGTTTCTGTGTGGAGTTTGCATGTTCTCCCCGTGTTGGCGTGGGTCTCCCCCACAGTCCAAACACATGAGGTACAGGTGAATTGGGTAAGCTAAAATTGACCGTAGTGTATGTGTGTGAATGAGAGTGTATGGATGTTTCCCAGTGATGGGTTGCAGCTGGAAGGGCATCTGCTGCATAAAACATGTGCTGGATAAGTTGGCGGTTCATTCCGCTGTGGCGACCCTGGATTAATAAAGGGCTGAAAATAAAATGAATGAATGAATATTGGCCTGTATAATGACTGATTTTACATTACTGTGAGGGTTGAGTTTAGGATTGGGCGTTCATAAAATATAATTAATGGGCAATTCAACAAATAATATGACTAATTCTCTGTATAATTACTGATTTACATTGTGAGGGTTGGGTTTAAGGTTGTGGTAGATGATAATAAAATACAATTAATGGGTCATTTAATAAATATAAATAATTCTCATCAAGTTCCAGATGCTTCTAGCAACAACCAGAATAATCTTCTAAAGCAGTGGTCCTCAACCCCCGGGCAGCGGACCAGTACCGGTCAGTGGATCAATGGTACCTGGCTGCACGAAAAAAATCATTGATTATTTCCCTTTTATTTATTATCGGAGTCTGTGTTCTCTCAGTTTATATCACACTTGAGCACCAAAATGTAACCCACAAGCAGCAAAATGAGTAAGAAACAGACGTCTCTGGAAAGTTACATTGCACAAACTCTCACACAGACATACATACACACACACACACACACACACACAATAACACACACATACACACACACACAGAGCACTTTAAAACTGTTGGAAAGACTGAATCCTCAGAGTGTGTGTGATCTCTCAGCAGTGTGTGTGTGTGTTTGTGAAGCAGAGGTCATGAATAATGGAGCAGCACTGAATAATTAAAACAGCAACTGTGATCCTCCATCACACACACACACACACACACAGAGACACACTAGCAGACATGCACAAGCACAGACACACACACACACACAATGAGCAAAAAACAATGTACAGACACAATGCACCCATGCACACACAACATACACACACACACACACACAAGGCGTGCACACACATACACTACATAACGCATAGAAACACAAACAAAGACACACAATGCACACACACAAGCAGACATGCACGGGCACAGACACACACAAAGACACACATTAAGCAAACAAAACGACACACACAAAGACAACATGTGCACACACAGACACAATGCACAGAAACACACAAAGACAACAATGCACAGATACACACACACACAAAGACACACAATGCACAAACACACACAAAGACACAATGCATAGACACACACACACACAAACACAACGCACAAAAGCACACAAAGACACACACACAATGCGCAAACACACACACAAAGACACAAAGACACACACAAATACACACACACACACACACACACACACACACACACACACACACACACACACACTACTACTGAGTTCTTAAGTAAACTATAATCATATAAAATACCGACATAATAATAATAATAATAATGAACACTGAACATGGAGCACAGCAGTGATCAGCCGGAGATGATTTGAATAATGTTGGTGCAGTTCTAATGTGTATCAGTAGCATTTTACAAAGTTTATTAAAATAGTCTCACCTCAAGAGTTTAGTATTGACTTAAAAACAATCTAGGAGTGGCACGGTGGCTCAGTGGTGTCGCACTGTGGCCTCACAGCAAGAAGGTCACTGGTTTGAGTCCCGGCTGGGTCAGTTGGTGTTTCTGTGTGGAGTTTGCATGTTCTCCCCGTGTTGGTGTGGGTTTCCTCCGGGTGCTCCGGTTTCCCCCACAGTCCAAACACATGCGCTATAGGGGAATTGATCAACTAAATTGGCCGTAGTGTATGAGTGTGTGAATGATTGTGTATGGGTGTTTCCCAGAACTGGGTTGCAGCTATATGGGCAACCACTGTGTAAAACATATCCTGGAATAGTTGGCGGTTCATTCTGATGTGGCGACCCCTGATTAATAAAGGGACTTTATTTATTATTTAATTATTGCCACATCAGTAACTTATGGATATTTCATGAATATTTTCATGGATATAAATAACATTTGGAAATAAAATTCACACAAAAATATATTCAAAGTTAAATATGATTTTTCAGTTAAATTTTTGATAAATAGTTTAAAACTTTTCCTGGTGATGCCTTTTTAAAAATGTCCATCAAAGTACTCTCCTTATAAAAATGTTGTCTAATTGTATTCAAACTGGGGCGACGCAGTGGCGCAGTAGGTAGTGCTGTCGCCTAACAGCAAGAAGGTCAGTTGGTGTTTCTGTGTGGAGTTTGCATGTTCTCCCTGCGTTCGCGTGGGTTTCCTCCGGGTGCTCCGGTTTCCCCCACAGTCCAAAGACATGCGGTACAGGTGAATTGGGTAGGCTAAATTGTCCATAGTGTCTGAGGCCCCGTTTACACTAGTACGTTTTAGTTTTAAAACGGCGTTTTAGAATTAAAACGATCCGCGTCCACACTAGCGTTTCACCCATCGTTTCTGAACAGCTCTCCGTCTACACTAAAACGCTGAAAACGCACATCACGTGACCACACACACTCTCTGGCATGCGCTGCAGCGTGCTTAGAGCGCACACACACCCACATGAGAGCTGCTCAAGTCGGACTGTGCATCACAGATCTACCGCTGGATCTAATCTCACTATATTTGTTAAACGTGATATTTAATTCATCTTGTTGTCTATATCTGACGACATATTCCCCGACTTTGGTCTTTTGAATCTATTATAGTTCTCAGGTAACGTGCTTTGGTTGAGCGCAAAGATAAGTTAGGTTAATATCTTAATTAATGTAACCGCGGACAGGGATTCTGCACATCTGACTGATTGTTTGCCTTTATTTTCTCTATTGTATAAACTTATTGTGCGTTATACTTTTATAATGGCCGTTATTGATCATTAAAACGGATATTCAGTGAAAGAGAGGATTCGTATTTTCAATGAATATGAAAGGAGGCAGTGATGTTATAGGCTCCGTTTTGTTATAAATATGCCTGAAGATGACGCTCATATCATGCAGCTACAGGACGCCTCAACATTTTTGATGTCTGTTGTTGCTTATCAAAGTGAAAATATACAGTTCCTCACATCATGTTTTCATTTTATTGTCAAGATAGTGAAACAGCATAGCCAGGGTGATGTAGTTAGGTCAAATATTAATTAATATAACCGCGGACACCGATTCTGCACATCTGACTGATTGCTTGCCTTTATTTTCTCTATTGTATAAACTTATTGTGCATTATACTTTTATAATGGCCGTTATTGATCATTAAAACGGATATTCAGTAAAAGAGAGTGTATGTTTCGTATTTTCAATGAATATGAAAGGAGGCAGTGATGTTATAGGCTCCGTTTTGTTATATGCCTGAAGATGACGCTCATATCATGCAGCTACACGACGCCTCAACATTTTTGATGTCTGTTAAGTTGCTAATATCAAAGTGAAAATAGGCAGTTCCTCAAATCATGTTTTCATTTTATTGTTAAGAAAGTGAAACCGCATAGCCAGGGTGATGTGAATGACTTTATACACACTCGGGAGTTTGTTTTCCTAATCAAACTTGCGAAGTCTGAACTTACACGGAGAGGATGTAAGACTGAACTGTGTGAAGGCTACTTAATATTGAGGAAAAAGCCCCAATCAGATAGACGAATGTCTGCAGCCCCGCCTCCGTTTTCAGATGTCTCCGTTTTCCCTCATCCACACTGAGACGGAGCAGCAGCGGTTCAGAATGAAAACGGACTCTTCAGCGTTTCCAAAAAGCTCCGTTTTCGGGGCTCAAAAACTCCGGCTTAGTGTGGACGGATGGCGTAACCGTAGCAAAACTTATGCGTTTTAAAACTAAAACGTATTAGTGTAAACGGGGCCTGAGTGTGAATGAGTGTGTGTGGATGTTTCCCAGTGATGGGTTGCAGCTGGAAGGGCATCCACTGCGTAAAACATGTGCTGGATTAGTTGGCGGTTCATTCCGCTGTGGCGACCCCGGATTAATAAAGGGACTAAGTTGAAAATGAATGAATGAATTCAAACTTCCACATTCCAACAAAACATGTTTGATAGTAAGAGCAGCCTGGCAGTAATTACATTTAGGTGGGTCTATGTAATTGAGTAAATACAAATGAGTCAATCTAGAACGTCCAATTCGACATCTAGTATAGACAGTTTGATCATGCCTGGTCTCAAAATTATAATTGGCTAAGTGTCTTTCATTTATTTTCAAGTTAATTTCATGTAATTTATTATTTATGCAGTTGTCCCACTCCCTTTGCCATGTTTCGTTAATAAAGGGACTAAGCCGAAAAGAAAATGAATGACGATCAACAAAGAGCAGAGACACAGGAAGAGCCACAGGCCATGAACACACGAGCAGTGAACAACAAACAAGAGGGCTAAAGTTGAGCGAGATGGAACGTCTGCCGTCACCTTTACTCTCAGTTAAGCTCAAGAAACTGTGCAAAAGATCCTGCAGATACACACACACACACACACACACACACACACACACACACACCAGATAAACATCAGACACAGACTGCATTTTTAACTTTAAAACTGGAGCATCAAGGCTAGAGAAGAAAGGCAGAAGGTCAGAGAGAGAATCAGATAAAACACTGACACACACACACACACACACACACACACACACACACACACACACACACACACACACACACACACACACACAAACACACACACACACACACCACAAAAGAAGCAGAGCAGCGCTTCACAAACAGATCCAGCAAAAGCATCAAATATACCATAATGCATCACTTCAATCATCCAGGACTACACTGTCAAAAATATCTGCTGATGATTAGGCATGGGACGATAACCGTTTTTAAGGTATACCGCGGTTTGGAAAAGTCAAGGTTTTAAAGCCACCAAAATTTCCTGTAATACATTTCTGTAATTCCATTCCTTGCTGGCAGCTAGCTCTCTGCAACTCTCACATGGTCACGGTATTGTGATTACTGCTCTAAAATATATTCTTTTTAAATGTCTGGGTAAAATACAAAACAAAAGCTTTTTTCCCCTTTGAACACAATATATTTTATTTTTTGAAAGATTCATGATATTTTGGAGCAGTGAATAATTCAAATGAATCACTGACTTCTGCTGTCTTCATTACTTTCAAAAACACAGATTTCATTACAATTTAAAACAGCATCTTTGGATATTTTTCTGCTGGAGATACTGATGTATTAAAAAAACAAAAAAAAAATGTCAATAAAAAACACAATCCTGTAGGTATTACAGGAAATGTTGGCGGATTTAAAACCTTGACTTTTACAAACCGCGGTATACCTTGAAAACGGTTATCGTCCCATGCCTAAGGGAGACTGCAGCAGATCAATGTTGATCTTTCTTTAGAGCTGTCAGTGTATAATTTAACAAAACAACAGGCCTATTACAACATATTATACGATTAAAATATGAAAAAATTATCAGATGGTAATTTCTGTCAATTTTCCTAACGAATAAACAGCTCTCTGTGATATTTCAGCATGCTTTTACTTTCATATTCGACATGAAACGCACATTTAGATTAGATTAGATTCAACTTTACTGTCATTACACAAGTACAAGGCAACGAAATGCAGTTTAGGTCTAACCAGGAGTGCAATAGCAGCAAGTGCAGGACACAGGTATAAGTTATAAAGTGCAGTTATAGAAAAACTATGGTGATATTTACAGATGGATGTACTATGAACATTATATACAGGTTGTGTTAGCTATGAACAGAGATTTACAATAGATGGATAGATGTACAGGTTGCTATTAATAATCAGAAGTGTGCGGATAGATAAACAATTACAAATGTATATGTACAGTGGGTGTGTACATAATTACAAATGTGCAGTGGGTATGTACAGTTCAAATAAATGAATCAGTGCAATGAATATGTGCAATTTTTAAATAGTGCAATGATTATGAGGAGTATGAGTTATGAGGAGAGTGGGGGGTGTATTAGGGGGGCAAAGAGTCAGTGGGGGGCAGAGTTCAAAAGGGAGACAGCTCTGGGGAAGAAGCTGTTCCTTAGTCTGCTGGTTTTTGTCCGGGGGAGCCTGAAGCGCCTGCCAGAAGGCAGGAGAGAAAACAGTCTGTGAGCAGGGTGAGAGGAATCCTTAAGAATACTGCGTGCTCTGCGCAGACAGTGTTTCCTCTGGATGTCCTCTATGGCTGGCAGTGTGGTCCCTGTGATGCGTTGGGCAGTTTTCACCACCCGCTGCAGTGCCTTACGCTGGATTTATACTTTCGCCTGGCGCCACGCGCCTCCGCTGACTTCGCACGCACCATGTGAAACGGACGAGGCTTTTATACTTGCCGCATTCGCCGTTGTGATATTCTTTAAAACGACAGGGGGCGCTCAAAAGAAACTGACCGTAAAGTCAGACGGATAAACAGAGAAGTAGAAAGTTTCTGGAACTATGTCATATCATTAATATCATTCAATATTTTTTTTTTTTTTTTTTTTTAGGAATTTTTCACCTTTATTATGACAGGACAGTGGAGATTTCAGACAGGAAAGTATTGGGAGCGGAGAGAGGGGAAGGGTCGGCAAAGGACCTCGAGCCGGGAATCGAACTCGGGTCGCCATGAGCACCATGGTGCTATATGTCGGCACACTTTACCACTAGGCTGTTGGCGCCGACAATAACATTCAATATTTTTAAACTAATGATTTTTATTGTTTTTATGAATTATTTTAATGATTATAAAGATTTTTATAACCATTCAAGATTTTTTTTAATCAAACTTTGATGCATCACTTGCTTTTGTTCATATCTCGGACAGTTTTACCTATTAAAGTTTATTAAAATATCAAAGACAACAGAACATGGGCTGCTCTACAAATGTATTTTTATTACAGCAAGAATAAAACCAAAAAAAGCACACTGAAAAATACAGATGTTTTTTTTACATTTAGCCCGCTCCACAATTCACACATTACTGTCTGGCTAGTCTCTGTCCTCTTCTTATGCTAAAAAGGCAATAATAATCCAACATTCCTGACCATTATCACCAACAAAGCAAAGAAAAACAGGCCATCAGTATATTGTAAACTGACAGGTTCATATATTCCTTTCCAGTTATCAAAGAAATAATTTGTTAATTCATTTTAGTTTTGTAGCTATTACATTGTTTTAAATGTACAATTCTTATATATATACATCAGTGTAAAACCTATGAATGGTGGAAAAACATATTCTGTAATTGTGTACCTAGGTCTCCACTTTAGCCAGGGCCTCTTTTGGCTTTAACAAACATAGAGGTAAAGTTGGTTTTATATTCGCACATTCAGACTTTCTCCTTAATAATATAATTTCATAAAAGTATTATTTGCTAACTCTAAATAGCGAAATCATATTAGCAGCCAATGACAATAAAAGTGATTTGATTTGATTTGATTTGACTGCAAAGTACAACATGGTTCACAGTCAAATAAACAGTGTTAAAGTTGTTTTCAAGTCACACTTGCAGGTTATTTCAGACCAAATATTCAGAGTGCTGCGGTAAACAATATAGGGAGTGTGTCACAAGTTGTCACTGAACGAATGTGGGAATTTAAACCAACTTTACCTCTATTTAACAAACTTATCCCTCAGGTTTTTCAAACTTATTAACAAAAACTTTCCTCCTTTCTCATGGCTGTTGCTATTTCTAGCCAAGAATGATTGATTATCAGGTTATCTCTATGATCACGGATCATAAAGATGTCTGTAGTCCTACTGTTTCAGACAAAATCTCTTCAAAGTGATTCATATTGAACTCAAATCAAACGCGGCGCGAACAGTTTGCTCGAGTCACATTCACCGCAAGCGAACTAGCGGACGCGTCGAGTATAAACCAGGCTTTACGCTCCGCAACAGAGCAGCTTCCATACCAGACTGTGACGCAGTTAGTCAGGATGCTTTCTGTTCTGCAGTGGTAGAAGTTCACCAAGACGGCTGATGACAGCTGGTTCTTCTTAAGTTGCCTTAAGAAAAATAGGCGCTGGTGAGCCTTCTTGACCAGGCTGGAGGGGTTGGTGGTCCAGGAAAGGTCCTTTGAGATGTGGGTCCCCAGGAACTGGTAGGATGAGACAGGCTCAGCAGCCATCCCATTGATTTGGATGGGATCATTTGAGCCTGTTCGTCCCTTCCTGAAGTCCACAATGAGCTCCTTACCAGTAGGAATGACATCCCGCCCTACTCATCATTCTCTCTTCATATATTACGCCAGCTGCTGCTGCTGTTTGGAGCTCGCTCTGTTGCATAGATTCGCAATTTGCATTTTTATTATCAAATAGCTCCACATTTGCTAAATACTACTTAGGGGGAACAAACCCTAAATTTATTTATATAACATCTAACACTTTATACAAAAAATCTACTTTAAAACGTTCTGTCTCTCGAGCATCCGCCTGTTGTTTGTAGCTTAGCCTGCTAGCACCGCTAGTCAGCTAAAGCTACCGACTGCTTTCATTCCCTAATTTTCTCACTTACTGGCTCTCCTCGTTACCCTGTACGATGTCGCTTGTGTCTTCGTCCTTGTGTGCAGGAGAGACAACGATGGAGGCGCTGGACATGGAGCTGGAACAGTTGGAAGAACGCATCAGTCTTCTGCAAGTGAAGCGGACGCAGCTCAGGGCACATAGGGCCTTGCTTGGTGTGCCCCGGGCTGCAGCTCGCTCACCTGAGGTAAGTGCACAATACAGCCGTGACACTCCGTCGACCTCAACCCCTCGTGTTCCTCTGTCCAGGCCCAGCGCACCTAGGACGCGGTTCGCCCAGGGGTCGTTTACGCCAACACCCGGCTACTGCGGCCCCTGGGTGCAGCCGCGTAGGGTGATCAGAAACCCCCGGGGCAGTGAATCTCCTCCCGCGTTCGAGATCTCCACGGAGAACCGCTTCGCCCCTCTCCGCGAGACGGGTCACGATGTGGCTATCATTGATTACTCCATCGTCCGCCACGTCCGTCCTGCTTCCACTTCAGGTAATAAAGTACGCACATTCTGCTTTCCGGTTAAGAATATTTCTACACAGATTCCGAGTATCCTGAGTGCTCGCGAAAGCCTCGGTGCCGGTGTCCTCCATGTGGGGACGAACGACACCGGGCTCCGCCAGTCGGAGATCCTGAAGAGGGACCTCAGGAGCCTCATCGAGACGGTTCGACACACCTCGCCCGCCACACAGATCATTGTTTCTGGACCGCTTCCTACCTACCGCCGAGGAAATGAAAGGTTCAGTAGACTTTTTGCTCTGAATGAATGGCTATTAACATGGTGTAATGAACAGAAACTGCTCTTTGCCAATAACTGGAATCTTTTCTGGGAGCATCCTAGGCTTTTTCGTCCGGACGGTCTGGACCCTAGTCGAGTTGGAGCTGAACTGCTGTCGGACAACATCTCTAAGATGCTTCGTTCTGTCTGACTAGCAAGTAAAAATTCACATTTTATCCATATAGACTCTTGTTCGTCCCACTTAAATTACAGTAATACATGTCTAACTTACCCCATAGAGACGGTGTCTGTTCCTCGTGTTATTAGATCAACAATTAAGCGTACTGTGTGCTCTAGAAAAAATCTATTAAGAATAAAAGCTGAAAATCCAATAAAAAGTGATAATACAAACTTCGTAAAGCTTGGTCTCCTAAACATCAGGTCACTAGCACCTAAAACACTTATCATAAATGAAATAATAACAGATAACAATCTTACTGCACTCTGTCTTACTGAAACCTGGCTGAAACAAAATGACTATATTAGCTTAAATGAAGCAACTCCTCCAGGATTCACATATAAGCATGAAGCTCGTCATACCGGCCGTGGTGGTGGAGTTGCATCAATCTTTAGTGATATTCTTAATGTTAATCAGAGAAACGGACTTATGTTTAACTCCTTTGAAGTATTAGCTCTTAATGTTATGCTGCCGGATATTATGAAAAAACCTATGTTATCTCTCGCTATAATCACCATATATAGACCCCCAGGACCCTATGTCAATTTTCTAAAAGAGTTTTCTGATTTTATTTCTGACTTACTAGTTAAAGCTGATAAAATACTAATTGTAGGAGACTTTAACATCCATGTAGATGACGCTAATGATACACTAGGGCTCGCCTTTATGGATCTACTTCATTCACTTGGGATAAAACAAAATGCTGTTGGTCCAACCCATCGCTTAAAGCATACATTAGATCTAATATTGTCTTATGGAATTGAGGTCTTTGATGTAGACATTATACCACAAAGTGATGATGTTACGGACCACTACCTCTTACTATATAAGCTGCGTTTACCTGAAATTAGCAGATCTGCACCAATGTACCGCCCTGGTAGGACTATCGTTCCGTCCACCAAGGATGAATTCATAAATAACTTACCTGATCTCTCTTTATTTCGAAATGCACCCGCAAACGCAAATGACCTTGATGTAGTAACCAGCAGCATGGATGCCATCTTTACTAGCACACTAAATACAGTGGCACCCATCAAATTAAAAAAGGCTAGAGAGAATAAAACTGCACCATGGTACAATAATCATACTCGCGCTCTCAAAACAGCAACCCGTGCTCTGGAGCTTAAATGGAAAAAAAACTAACTTAGAGGTTTTTAGAATTGCGTACAAAGTCAGTATGTCCAACTATAGGAGGGCTCTTAAATCTGCCAGGGCCGAGCACCTCCACAAACTGATTGAAAATAATCATAACAATTCTAGATTTTTATTTAGCACCATTGCTAAACTAACAAATAATCGATCATCTTTAGAACAAAATGTCCCACCGCAAATTAGTAGTGATGACTTCATGAATTTTTTCAGTGATAAAATAGAAGGCTTTAGACAGAAAATAGAAGATGTTAAACTTTCTGCACCGCCTAAAACTCCAGATCCAGTAAACATTCAACTGAATCAAAATAACCTACAATACTTCAAAACCATAGAACAGGAAGAGCTAGATAAAGTTATAAATAGCTCTAAATCAGCTACATGTATGTTAGATCCAATTCCAACAAAATTACTGAAAGAACTGATACCTGTTATAGGAGAACCTCTCCTTAATGTTATCAACTCTTCTTTATCTTTAGGCCATGTTCCAAATCCTTACAAGCTAGCTGTTATTAAACCTATTATTAAGAAACCACAACTGGACCTGAGCAACTGAGCTAATTATAGGCCTATTTCAAATCTTCCATTTATGTCTAAAATACTAGAAAAAGTTGTTTCTACCCAATTATGCTCCTTTCTGCAGACAAACAACATTATTGAATTGTTTCAGTCAGGTTTCAGGCCTCATCACAGTACAGAAACCGCATTAGTAAAAATAACCAACGATTTACTCTTACCTGCTGACCAAGGGTGCATCTCACTATTAGTTTTACTCGACCTTAGCGCCGCATTTGACACCATTGACCATAATATTCTCATTGACCGCTTAAATTCTACAGGTGTCCAAAAACAGGCTCTTCAATGGTTTAGGTCATACTTAGCAAACCGTTACCAACGTGTGAATATTAATGGACAGCTTTCACAAGTCAGGCCAGTAAAGTACGGGGTCCCTCAGGGATCAGTTTTAGGCCCTTTGCTGTTTACAATATACATGCTTCCCCTGGGAGACATTATTAGAAAACACGGGATCAGCTTTCACTGCTATGCAGACGATACTCAATTATACATTTCAACTAAACCTGATGAGATGTCTGAACTGTCTAAGCTAACTGAGTGTATCAAAGATGTTAAAGACTGGATGACCAACAATTTTCTTCTCTTAAACTCAGACAAAACAGAATTATTACTTATCGGGCCTAAATCCTGTACACAGCAGTTCTCACAACTCAACCTGCAACTAGAGGGATACAAAGTTAGCGTTAGCTCTACTATAAAAGATCTGGGTGTCATATTAGACAGCAATTTAACTTTTGAAAATCATATATCCCATGTCACAAAAACTGCTTTCTTTCATCTGAGAAATATTGCTAAATTGCGAAGTATGCTATCCATCTCAGATGCAGAAAAGCTAGTTCATGCTTTCATGACTTCTAGGCTGGATTACTGTAATGCTCTGTTTGCTGGTTGCCCAGCATCCTCTATTAACAAACTATAAATATGATCACATCACCCCAATGTTATCCTCCTTACACTGGCTGCCTGTTAAGTTTCGTATTGATTACAAAATATTACTTCTTACCTATAAAGCTTTAAATAATCGAGCTCCTGTTTATCTAACCAACCTCCTGTCTCGCTACAATCCAACCCGCTCTTTACGATCTCAAAACTCAGGGTTTCTGGTAGTACCTAGAATATCAAAGTCGAGTAAAGGAGGTCGAGCCTTCTCATTTATGGCCCCTAAACTCTGGAATAGCCTCCCTGATAATGTCCGAGGCTCAGACACACTCTCGCTCTTCAAAACTAGATTAAAGACCTATCTTTTTAGCAAAGCACACACTCAGTGCAGTACATAGCGGTATGACGCATGATGTGCCCCACACATGACTTTGGTTCTTGTTTATATACACTGTGAACAGCAGCTACGCTAATTATTCTCCTTATTCTGTACTTCCACCTGGGGGTGCTCATCTCGAGGCCCTCAGACTATGCAGTGTCTCGCTCCGAGACCAGCGACGAGATGATCCCAAGGTTTTCTGGACCAGGCCGTATCCTGAGCAGCTGCTGTGGTGGTCATCGTGGAGTGAGAGCATGAGACTGACTCCTGTGATGCTCCAAGGACAGACGAGTCTTCGCTGAGGTCCAGCTTCCTGCGCCTAGACTGCAGCTCTGCACAAGACGTTTGGCCATAGGGGAAATGGTCGTGACCAACTGAGCCAGGTTTCTCTCGAGGTTTTTTAAATTCTTCACTTTCGCCAATTGGTGAAGTTTATTCCTCACCGCTGTCGCCACTGGCTTGCATGGTTCAGGATCTGTAGAGTTGCGCATCGATGGATTTGCTCTTCAGTGTTTGGACTCTCAGTAGTGATTATTAACCCACACTGACCTGAGCTAAACTGAACTGAACTTAATCTCTGAAAACTGAACTGACACTGTTTACATTCACTATAATCTTCCATCTGAAGCTGCTTTGACACAATCTACATTGTATAAGCGCTATACAAATAAAGATGAATTGAATTGAATATATATGTCCATTACACAACCATAATACACTGTGATGTAGTGTGGTTCATTAGTTCATTGGATCATTTTGTTTTCACACTACAATCGATCCACTCCAGTTTGTTTCAGTTGAGCCGAGACCACCTCATTCAGGCAGTCTCAGACCAAATGTTTCAGCGTGGATTCAAGCGCGATTGCGTGTTTCACATATGCCAAACGCCGCACTAAATGGGCAAACGAGACAGGTTCTGAAACAAACGTCTATGTGTGAACAGCACCCTATTTGCACGCAATTGACAAACCATCACAGCTGAATTAAACTTAGGTGACAAGGCACTAATCGGGCCAGTAATGATCCTGTGTACTGTCTGGAGCGTCTCGCACGCTGGCCCCAGGCCATCCTTATTGTTGCGCCCTGAAATGCAAAATAAAACTGTATAGTCTTCATAGTAATCATAATTCAGTGAAACTATTCTTCATTAAAGTTACAAATGGTGAACGTTATTGTTTCCGAATGCCTTACACTCTTGAAATGCCTTTAAAAACACATACAAAAGTTTCACTCTGTTATGGTTATACTTTACCATGACTCCACAAATCTCATGTTTCCTCAATTCAATTGTAATCCCAACTCAACACTGTACATCCTGCGATGTGACTATTGCAGACACACACATTGTGGTATCGAGGCTGAAACTATATATACAGCCCTAATTCCAGCATATGTTTTACACAGCGGATGCCCTTCCAGCTGCAACTCAGCACTGGGAAACACCCATACACACTCATTCACACACACACACTCATACACTATGGCCAATTTAGTTCATCAATCCCCCTATAGTGCATGTGTTTGGACTGTGGGACTTGAACCAGCGACCTTCTTGCTGTAAGGTCTCAGTGCTAACCACTGAGCCACCGTGTTGCCCATTTTAGTGTATCACAAGGTTTCTGTAGTGTAATCTACAACACCAACCCAGACAATGTAGCACTGCAGACTATTACACATGACACTTTTTACAACTCTTCAACGTTAAAAGTTGTTGGAAGAAAGATTAAGATCCCATAATGCAACTCAAAAGCAGAAATAAACAGGGGATAATAAAAACATGAACCACAAAACACAGAAAACGGCTGATTTGCGGATATTTTTCACATAATATCACATATTTCTGCCATCTTCACCATAAACTCACAACTGAAGGCGAGACTTTTCCAGCTGAAACTGAGACTGATTTCCCTCAAACACAGCGCAGTGAACATGTTTAAACACGAGACTGACATGAATAACATTTGTTTCATTAGTTGACCATTTACACAACCAAACCTCTCAAAAATATGTCTAGTAGATGCAGGAGAGGAGTTGGTGATTTGGATTTGGATTCAGATGATGGTGTCAAGGTTTTGGAAGTTTCTGATTGGCTAATTGACAACATTTGAGTTAATTGGAGGCACAACTGTAGAATAGTATTGAAGGAAAACCTCAAACACACTGCTTCCTTGTGTGACAACATGGGAAAATCAACAAGCCAGAATCAACACAAAAGCCAGATTACAATTTGCTAAATTACACTGGGAAAAGACTAATGTTTGGAGACATGTCCTGTGGTCTGATGGAGCTAAGATTGAACTGTTTGGCCATAATGACCAGTGTTACATTTGGAGGACAAAGGGGAAAGCTTACAAGCCTAGCAACACCATCCCAACTGTGAAGTATGGGGGCGGCAGCATCATGTTGTGGGGCTGTTTTGCTGCAGGAGGGACTGGTCCACTTCACAGCATAGATGGCATCATGAAGAAAGAACATTATGTAGAAATACTGAAGCAACATCTCAAGACATCAGCCAGGAAATTAAAACTTGGCCACAAATGGGTCTTCCAAACAGACCATGACCCTAAGCATACTGCCAAATTAGTTCAAATGTGCTTTAAGGACAACAGAGTGAATGTTTTGGAGTGGCCATCACAAAGCCCTGAGCTCAACCCTATAGAGAATTTGTGGGCAGAGTTGAAAAAGCTTGTGCGAGCAAGACCGCCTACAAATCTGACTCAGTTACAGCAATTCTGTCAGGAGGAATGGGCCAAAATTCCTGCAAACTATTGTGAGAAGCTTGTGGAAGGAGACCCAAAACATTTGACCAAAGTTATACAGTTTAAAAGCAAAGCTAAAGAAATACCAAGGAAATGTGTGTAAACTTCTGACTGTCTAGAAATTAATAAACAATTCTCTAAAAAAAAAAATTCTCTCATTATTGTGGCATTTAGCAAATGTAAATGATTTAGGTAATCCTAACAGACTTAAAATAGTAAACGTTTAGTATAATTTACCATCAGACATTTAAAAATGGTTATGCTCCTTTTTTAGGGTGTATGTAAACTTCTGTTTTCAAAAGTATGTTTTCAAAAGTATAATGTCAGAAAAGTATTCTACTTGGGGAAATCATATTAGCAGCCAATGACTATCAAAGTACAGCATTATTTACAGTTAATTAAACAGAGCTAATGTTGTTTTGAAGTCATACTAACATGCAAATTCAGACCCAATATTTAATGGACTTTGCTCAAAAATCAACAATTGCATTTTAAATTAATCTGCCTTTTTAAATTCTTCTTCAGTATTTTATTGAATGCGAAAGTCTGAATGTGTGACTATTAAACCAACTTTATCAATATGAACATCAATATGTCTGTCTAATGCAGTCTAATGAGGAAAGGGCGTAAAATTGGCATGGACGGAGCAGACATGTCCCTACCAATATCCACCAATTACTGAAATGTCCCCACCAATAATTTAAACGACTTCAAAATAAAATAACGCTCCGTGAACCGGTAAAGTCTAGATGGGATACACGGCCGGCCGGAAGTGCGATATGCACATTAATATAGCAGCATTTTTTTATAATTAATATTTTTACAGTACTGAGACGGTTGGGTTTAGGGTGGGGGTGGGCATTAAAAAATACAATTTATATAATATATATATATATATATATATATATATATATATATATATATATATATATATATATATATATATATATATATATATATATACACAGTTGAAGTCAGAATTATTCGCCCCCCTTTAAATTTTTTTTCTTTTTTAAATATTTCCCAAATGATGTTTACCAGAGCAAGGAAATTTTCACAGTATGTCTGATAATGTTTTTTCTTCTGGAGAAAGTCTTATTTGTTTTATTTCAGCTAGAATAAAAGCAGCTTTTAATTTTTTAAACACCATTTTAAGGTCAAAATTATTAGCCTTATGAGCTATTTTTTTCGATAGTCTACAGAACAAACCATCATTATACAATAACTTGCCTAATTACCCTAACCTGCCTAGTTACCCTAATTAACCTAGTTAAGCCTTTAAATGTCACTTTAAGCTGTATAGAAGTGTCTTGAAGAATATCTAGTCTAATATTATTTACTGTCATCATGACAAAGAGAAAAGAAATCAGTTATTAGAGATGAGTTATTAAAACTATTATGATTAGAAATGTGCTGAGTAAATCTCTCTGTTAAACAGAAAACGGGGAAAAAAATAACAATTCAAGGGGGCCAATAATTCTGACTTCAACTGTATATATTATATATATGTTATATGTATGTTAACTTCCGGCAGCATCCACATGCGATCGAGCAATAACCCTGTCAACCTACACGTGCACAAAGTCAAGTTCGCTACGGGTTCACCATAATACTATTAACCAAGGCTGGGCAATTAATCAGAATTTGATTTCGACTTAGGCCTCCATGAGTATGAGAAACAATAATCGGGATAAAACAAGTTTAGAGAGGTTTTAACCTCTCTAAATTTCTCTACATTCATACCTCCTCAAAGCCCGACTGCAGTAAAATCATGTAATTTGACTTTTGCAGCATGGGACGTGAATGTTGTTTGTATTATTAAGTGTTTATTTTATATTATTAAGTACTTTATTTATGTTTTAAAAAGCACAAAACAAAATTTGTGCTGTTCAATGCATGCACTAGCGATGTACAGTTGAGGTCAGATTTATTCGCCCCCTGTTTATTTTTTCCCAATTTCTGTTTAAGAGCAGATTTTCTCAACACATTTCTAAACATAATAGTTTTAATAACTCATCTCTAATAACTGATTTATTTTCTCTTTGTCATGATGACAGTAAATAATATTAGACTAGATATTCTTCAAGACACTTCTATACAGCTTAAAGTGACATTTAAAGGCTTAACTAGGTTAATTAGGTTAACTAGGCAGGTTAGGGTAATTAGGCAAGTTATTGTATAATGATGGTTTGTTCTGTAGACTATCGAGAAAATATATAGCTTAAAGGGGCTAATAATATTGACCTTAAAATAGTTTTTAAACAATTAAAAACTGCTATTCCTCTAGCCGAAATAAAACAAATAAGACTTTCTCCAGAAGAAAAAATATTATCAGACATACTGTGAACATTTCCTTGCTCTGTTAAACATCATTTGGGAAATATTTAAAAAAGAAACAAAAATTCAAAGGGGGGGCGAATAATTCTGACTGATTGGTGTCCCCACCAATGTCAAGAGCACATCTACGCCCTTGTAATGAGATAAGCTTTGTTTTATATTCAGACTTTCGACTTCAATAAAATGTTTAATTAAAAAAACAAACAAACATAAAAACTGAACGATAGTGTTATCAAGACTACCAGAAAACACAAACAGCCTGGGACTGACTCGTATTTTGATGCAAAGATGATATAATACCAAGTATATCTTTATAAATGTACATAGTTTTTGGAAAAAATCTACATAATAAAAACTTTTATGGATTTAAGATGTAAAGCAGAATATAAAATGACGAGTACAGATTCATTTGTAAGTGCAACTGTTCATTTTAACACAGTTTACCACAGTACTTTGAATATTCAGTCTGAATTTGCATTCTAGTATGACTTCAATACAACATTAGCACAGTTTAACTGACTGTGAACACTGTTGTGCTTTGACAGTCATTAGCTGTTAACATGATTCCCCTATTTACAAGACTTTTCAGACATTATATTATTAAGGAGAAAGTCTGAATGTGTGGCTATAAAACCAACTTTACCTCAATGACTGATATTATGGTCTCCTAAAACACAACACTGATCACAGTAGCCCTTTAGTTTAGTGTAGTAGAGGATGAGTGTGTGATCAAAACTCGATCAGATGTATCGATCAGAGCACGCGCATCACCTGTGGACGAGCAGATGATCCACAAACACACACATACAGAGAGACCCAGAATAAAACACTCACCCAGCGCGGCTCATATCCAGCGGCTGTACCGGAGATCCGACAGCCGGTCAGGCCTGCAGATCAGGAGGAAATCACGGAGAAAAAACACACACCCACCGCTGGAGCTTCTAGCGCTGCCACTCCGGGGAAATTGCAGCTCCTGGCGCGCGTGACGTCACGGGTCAGCTGATCGCGGCATGACGTCACCACACTTGTATTTATTATTTTTTTATTGTCAAGTATTGAATATAGATTACAATAGGTAAAAAATTAAAACAGACAATAAAATATAAATACAAATGCAATAATAAAAATGAAAAGAAAGGGAAAAGGGGGTTGAGACAATGATAGAAATAGCTTAAATGACGGTCATCACACTTGTAACCAGCCAGGGCTTTACATTAACACCCGCCAACCCGCCAAATGCGGGTAGATTTCAGCACTGGCGGGTTAGACAGACACCTCCACTAGCCACTTTGGTTGGTTGGAAACCATTTTTTTAATTGTAGTTTTCTTAAAAGCAGGGTTTGAAAATAAGCATGGCCCAATATTCGTGCAAATGTGATCTTAGAATCGAGAAGCAGCACGACTGGCAAAAATAACTGTGTTCGAGCGAGCAGAAAGCAGGTAAATACCGAACGAGAGGATGATCACTCGCACGCACAGATGATGTGATGCGCGCGACTGTTAAAAAGCACGCGCGCTCCCGTTTACCTAGAGGAAGTGCAACTGGTGCGATCGGTTCCCTTTGAAATAGACTGGAGAAAGAGCGATGATCGCGCACCCGCAGTCCTGCTGCTTTAAGAGCTCAAGATTTAAAGAGAAATACACATATTCTTTAGTAAGCAGCAGCGGTCACTGCTTTCATTTTAATTATTCTTTGAACAGATTATTAACAGGCCTATATTAACCGTGTGCGCGTGCTCATCCTTTCATTATTAAACACGGTATGTTCACCTGCTTTCTTTTGCTTAGTTATTTTTCTTAATATAGTTTAATTATATTTTTTTACAATTACATTGCTTTAATGGGAGATTACTCCCTGTTTATATGTAGTTAGCTGCTGATCTGGGACTTTTAGCCAGGACAGATTACTGTGCATATTTTAGATACATGACAATAATTCTGTTTTAAATGTAATGTTTTTTAAAGAAAAGTTTTGTTGAATTAAAAAGTGCACCTATACAGCTCTTTTTTCCTTGTTTTGACACATTAAAACATTGTTTAACAAATACTTATTTGGTGTGGCCAGAGATAAATTTGGTAAATCCTTCATTTTGAGCCCTGAAAAGTCCTGCGAAAATAAATACTGATGGCATTGCAACACAACCCATTTGCTCATGCACACTGAGCAAGCTCATACACAGTACACACAAAAAGTTAAATGAATGAGAAGGCATGTGGACATAACACAACATCTAAATCAAGTCATTTTAGCATGTCAAAGTCAAATTTATGCATATAAAATATATTTTCCCAACAAGAAAAGTGTGACTAGTGATAATGGCTAGTGATAATTGCTAGTGAAAATGGCGAGTGGCTAGTATTGTTGGAAATCTACTAGCCACAGTGGCTAGTGATCAAAAAAGTTAATGTCAAGCCCTGGTTGTAACTAAAGTTATTTTTATCTTTTGATTACACTGTTAATTTTTTAATACTAAATGTTTTTAAATTCATAAACGAAAGTGGCTTAAATCTCCTTTGTTTGTTCACACTTTCTTTATTATTATTTTTAAATATGTAAACACATTGACTTACAAATTGTGGTCCAACAAACACAACAATTAAACAATAAAACATACAATATACAAACAAAAAATGTATTCATTTATTTATTTTCTTTCCGCTTAGTGCCTTTATTCATCAGGGGTCGCCACAGCGGATGTCCTTCCAGCTGCAACCCAGTACTGAGAAACACCCAAGCACACTCATTCACACACACTCATACACTACGGCCAATTTAGTTCATCAATTCCCCTATAGCGCATGTGTTTGGACTGTGGGGAAAACCGGGTGGTTGCAGACTGAGTGCATATGCAATCTGAGCTGCATCCAATGCTTTTTAATGGGCTCTCCTAACCCTACACCATTCAC
>LR812536.1:1492347-1564847 GCA_903798195.1 Danio kyathit
CACACAGACTCATGCACGCACACACATACAGACACATGCACACACACAGACTCATGCACGCACACACACACACTCATACACACACATGCACATGGACACACACAGACTCATGCACGCACACACACACTTATACACACACATGTACACACACACACGCACACAAGCACACACACACATGCACATAGACACACACACACTCATACACACACATGCACATGGACACTCACAGACTCATGCACGCGCACATACACTCATACACTCACATGAACATGGACACACAGACTCATGCACGCACACACACACACATGCACATGGACACACACAGACTCATACACACACACACTCACTCATTTAAGCACACAAGCACACACACACACATGCACATGGACACACACAGACTCATACACACACACACTCACTCATTTAAGCACACAAGCACACACACACGCTCACACACACTTAGTCAATCACTCACGCACACCCGGTTGATAAGGGCTTTGCACGACATTCATGCAACACACATTGTTGATGCATACAATGACCAAAACAAACACACACTCTCACACACACACACAGAAACACTAACACACACACACACGCATGCAGACCAAGGCATGTCATAATGCCAGCCAGCTCAGACCCACACCCACACACTCTCACACACACACACCCACTCTCTCTTTCTCTCACACACACACACACACACACACCCACACACTGAGGCGTGCGGATACACACGCAAGGCTGAACCTGCTCGACAGGCTGAAGCGCAGCTGTAAAATAAACTGTGCTGGAAGCAAATCACTGAAGCGTGAACATAACAACACACACACACACACACTAAAACTAATGTCACTGATGGAGCTGCGCCACTGCACGCACACACACACACATACACACACACACACACACACTGATTTTGCTCCATATTGTCATGATAGCATCACACAGTTGCTGCAGATTTGTCGGCTGCACATCCATGATGCCAATCTCCCGTTCCACCACATCCCAAAGGTGCTCTATTGGATTGAGCTCTGGGGACTGTGGAGGCCATTTGAGTACAGTGAACTCATTGTCATGTTCAAGAAACCAGTCTGAGATGATTGGCGCTTTATGGCATGGTGCGTTATCCTGCTGGAAGTAGCCATCAGAAGATGGAGACACTGTGGTCATAAAGGGATGGACATGGTCAGCAACAATACTCAGGTAGACTGTGACGTTGACACCATGCTCAATTGGTACTAATGGACCCAAAGTGTGCCAAGAAAATCTCCCCCACACCATTACACCACCACCACCAGCCTGAACCGCTGATACAAGACAGGATGATCCATGCTTTCATGTTGTTGAGGCCAAATTCTGACCCGACCATCCGAATGTGGCAGCAGAAATGGAGACTCATCAGACCAGGCAACGTTTCTCTAATCTTCTATTTGTTTTGGTGAGCCTGTGTGAATTGCATAGATATATACACTAGATGTCGCCTGGCCTATTGTTGTCTATTGGAAGGAATGCGTCAATAGAGCCGCCATCTTGGTACAGGGTATCGGTCGTTTGAAATGAATGCGGGACCAAGGTGAAGTGGAGGACTGTGGCCATCCAAAGCCAGAGAAATACACATATACACATATATCTATGATCGGGAGTTTTCCCTGGTGGTCCGTATACAAATATTTTTTTAAATTACGAAATATTATAATTTTACATCACTTTTCTACATTGATGGATGTGACCGCACGGGCATTGCTGACAAAGAGTGTGTGTTTGTGTGCATGGAAATGCATTATCCTCCTTCCCTGTTTAATTTGATCTAATCCATGTCCTGAAACACCCCCCCTCTCCTGCTTTCAGTTCTCATTCTGACGGAGGGAGCGATCCGTTTGTGAATGAATCTCCGTTATGAACGACTCGTTCACTTAGCCGACAATAATACAAGTTTCTGGCAGCGCAGCGTCTTGTTGTCATATTTTATAACATTGTTTGCTTATTTTATTCAACAAAACTAGCATAAGCCTAGAATTTAGTGCGAGTTGGTGCTACTTTGCCTTATGGTCACTTTAGTAAGAGTCTGTATTATCATCAATAGCGTTACTTGTTAAGCACAAAAGTTCATAACATACAAAAACATAAAAAACAAAATCTTACCTATGAAATGTTCTGCCTTTGTGCTTTGTTTTCTTTGTTTGCTCGTTACTACACCCGTACACAGCGCTAAAGTCCAGCATCTTCACATTGGCACACTGTCTTGACTAGTGCGGTTGAATGACGTTTGTCCTAGGAGCACTGTACCAATGTGGCGGCGCTATTGACGCATGCTCAGGGTCCCTATGCGACATCTAGTGTATATATCTATGTGTGAATTGCAGGTCCGGCGCCAGGATGTCATAACTGAGGGGGCATTTTAATCCCAAAGGGGGGCAGTACACCTGGTGACTGATTTTGGTCACTCATGTTCCATTTATTTAGGCTATTTATTCACTTATTTATCAGTTAAGTAACTGACTTAAGGCAGTAATATACTTACTAATAATAATATGCACAGTTTCGCTATAACTGATTTTATAAATGAAGGTAATGCAACGATACCGTTAAGGCATTAGTGTAGCAGGAAAAACACCTAAAAAAAGAAACCTAAATTCAGTTATTACCATGAATTGGTTAAATTTTGGCATGGATAACACACAACTCAATAGGTTTAATAACTTTTTTTTCATCATTTTAAAGGTAAAAATAAAGATTTTTGTTAGGCTATGATAAGTGAGGTTTTTTGAGCTTCAAGTCAAAACAAAATCGATATGCTAACTGTATTTTAGCTCTTAAAATAGGCCTACAGTATATTTTCTGGTGTTTATTTTGCATGAGCAAGTAGCTGTAGAGCCTAAACTACATTTATTTTTAAAGATTATCATTCAGCCTACCTGCAGCGCATGTGAGAGGTGGATCCGCGGTAAATCCACTTATTCATTCATTTTTTTTTCGGCTTAGTCCCTTTATTAAAACGGCGTCGCCACAGCAGAATGAACCGCCAACTTATCCAGCTCGATTTTACACAGCGGATGCTCTTCCAGCTGCAACCCATCTCTGGGAAACATCCAGTTTAGAGTGCGCCTCCGCCGCCACGTGCGCACTTTAAAGGCTACATACGGGACAACCTGACCTGACGCGGAGACCAGATCTCAGAACTACAGCTTTAATTTATAATTTAATTACTTTTTCATATTATCAAATATCTAAATGTGTGTTCTGAAGGTCGGAATGGGGTGTTAGTGTGTGGTCTTCTGCTGCTGTAGCCCATCCGCCTCAAGGTTGGACGTGTTGTGTGTTCAGAGATGCTCTTCTGCAGACCTCGGTTGTAACGAGTGCTTATTTGAGTTACTGTTGTCTTTCTATCAGCTGGAACCAGTCTGGCCATTCTCCTCTGACCTCTGGCATCAACAAGGCATTTGCGCCCACAGAACTGCCGCTCACTGGATATTTCCTCTTTGTCGGACCATTCTCTGTAAACCCTAGAGATGGTTGTGCGTGAAAATCCCAGTAGATCAGCAGTTTCTGAAATACTCAGAGCAGCCCGTCTGGCAGCAACAACCATGCCACGTTCAAAGTCACTTAAATCCCCTTTCTTCCCCATTCTGATGCTCACTTTGAACTGCAGCAGATCGTCTTGATCATGTCTACATGCCTAAATGCAGTGAGCTGCTGCCATGTGATTGGCTGATTAGACATTTGCGTTGACGAGAAGTTGGACAGGTGTACCTAATAAAGTGGCCGGTGAGTGTATGTATGTGTGCATGTGTGTGTATGATAAAATGATTGTGTTTATCAGAAGCTTTCATGCACACACTCTTGATTCACGAAAAAAATGGTTACAAAAACACACCATTCACACACATCTGCATCACCTCCGTTCATATTAAATGTGTGATGGAGTGTGTGTTTGTTCATGTACAAGTGTGCATGTGTGTGTGTTTGTTCATGCACGGCTGTGAATGTGTGTATGTGTGAGTGTGTGTGTGAGAGAGAGAGAGTGTGTGATGGAGTGTGTGCTTGTCCATGCACGGTTGTGTGTGAGTGTGTGTGTATGATAGAGATGCAGTGTGTGTGAGTATTTTGTAAGTGCGATTTTATGTGTGATCATGTGTGTGTGTGTGTGTGTGATTGTTTATGTAAAGTGTGTCAGTGTGAGGAAAGGATAATTACAGAGTGAGAGTGCAGGATTAGAGATGAGCAGAGTCAGACTTGTTCAGCCTGTATGATTCGCTCTCTCTCTGCTGGGTGGCGGCACACACACACACACACACACACACACACACACACACACACACACACACACACACACACACACACATAGTAAATTATACAAAGTACTATTCATATTAGGGGTGTCACGGTGGCGCAGTGGGTAGTGCTGTCGCCTCACAGCAAGAAGGTCGCTGGTTCGAGTCCCAGCTGAACCAGTTGGTGTTTCTGAGTGGAGTTTGCATGTTCTCCCCGTGTTGGTGTGGGTTTCCTCCGGGTGTTCCGGTTTCCCCCACAGTCCAAACACATGCGGTATATTGATGAACTAAACTGGCCGTAGTGTATGAGTCTGTGTGTGAATGAGTGTGTATGGGTGTTTCCCAGTACTGGGTTGCAGCTGGAAGGGCATTAGCTGCGTAAAACATGTGCTGGAATAGTTGGCGGTTCATTCTGCTGTGGTGACCCCTGATTAATGACTAAGCTGAAAATAAAATAAATGAATGAATTATTCATTAAATTACCAATTAAATTGTATTTCATTAATGTCTACCCTCACAGTGCTGTAAAAACAGTAATAATAAAGAGTATTATTCATATTATTTATTAAATTACTGATGAATTGTATTTGATTAATCTTAAACCCATAATGTAATGTAAAAATATGATTTATTGTAAAACAAAAGAACATTGCTGTATTGATGTGAGTATCCGCAGCTGTGTCCGCAACTTGACCATCCTACAGGGGGCGCATATCCCAAGTCAACTGCTTTAAATGAGCTTAACCTTCAGTCAGAGGGTCTTTACGTAAGTGTGTGTGTGTGTTTTTGTAAAAGTGTTTATCTATTAATCTGTGTCTGGGTTCAGAGGCCTTCAGGATGCTGATTCACATGCTGAAGTCCAGCGCTGTGTTCAGATGCCAAATCGAGAAATGAAAAGGGACATGTTCAACTTAAATGAACGCCAGTCCTCAAGACTTTGGTGCACAAATTAAAAGGTGACTTACTATACGACTTACTATCAGATGTAAATGCATCTCTGCTGTGTCTAGTGTGTGTGTGTTTGAGTTTGAGCTGAGAATAGCCAGTGGTGTAAAGTACTTGAGTAAATGGACTTCGTTACTTTACTTAAGTATTTTTTTGGCTACTTTGTACTTGTACTGAGTATCAAAAATATAAGCAACTTTTACTCTTTACTTGACTACATTTTTGATTGAATATATGTACTTTTTACTCCACTTCATTTGAACAGATGCTTACCGTTACTCATTACATTGTGATTGTGCACGACAAGTCGGCATCTTTATCAACCATGGCTAATTTGTTGGGCGAACGAGGCGATATCGCCATCTGCAGGGTGCTGAAGGTACTGTATGCTATTTATGAGCTAAATCATGTGAACGTCGCGCACGAAAGTGGGGAGCGGGGGGTGGGAGGTGTTGGTGCAGTGGATGGCGGAGGGGTATCGTGGAAAAAACTGAAAGTGAACAGTGGACGGTGGATCGGTAAAATGAGGTGCCGTATCCGGATCCGGCGTGTTCCGGCAAAAATTAAGCCCTGGGTAAGAGTCTATTTAATGTGAATTTAGTAAAATTATGGAGCAATTCCAGCGTTATGGATGTGACATTTGCAGTAAAAACTCAAAACATAAATTCACACAGAAAGTATATGCTAACTAGTGATGTGCGGATCGATACTAAAATATCGATATCTCCGATACCAGCTTTGTATGTTCTAGAATCGATTATCTTATCAAAATATCGATATTTCAATAATTTGGAGCAAATATGTAGTTTATTGGAAATAGAAATACAGTGGAAAGTAACCACAATTGCCCTAGTTTATCTGAATATGCCAACTTAGTCGGAACTACTTGTTCTTCCGCCTGCAAAGTCATGTGCGTAATATGGCATAATACAACTGCAGTCAGATCACGCTAGCTAGCCAGTAGCCACTCAGTCTGCTGGCACATGTGTTTTAGTCACGCTGTCATTGAATATGGGTGACCGCAAGCAGAGTTATGTGTGGAGCTACTTCACTTCCATAAACTCAAACGGTGCAGTTTGTGACACGTGTAACAAAACAGTGAGGTACTGTGGTAATACCACAAACCTAATCAAACATCTACATGGAAATCGCAAGACAGAATATGACAACGTCACGACTAGGCGGTCAGAAGAGGAGGAAAGGAGAGGTGTTATGAAGAACTGGGTTGCACTAGTTACTGTTACGGTGCCAATCGTCTCAGTATGTATATTAACATTATGGATGTCCAATAACCGTGAAAGAAAACACAGACGTACTAAATTGTTGGTGTTTACTCAAATAGGATATATTCATCATCAAATAACAATATTATCCAAATGAACAAAACATACATCAAATGAGCGTAGGCCTGCGCATATAAGAAAAGAAAAGTTCACAATATAGAATGTAAAAAATATAATACTGATTGTTCACAAATCAACAATAAGGAAACTATTATAAAAAGTCCTTTATATATATATTCAGATACCAGGAGGTTGAATGAAGCTGGTCTTTGAGCTACAGTCTCAGGGCCGTTGGTGCACAATGAATCCTCCCGCGATGAGAAGGGCAGGAATTTCAGTCAGTAGTGGATGTTGCTGAATAATTATGATGCTGCTTCATACGACTCTTGCACATGGGTGTGTGTGGTTCTAAAATTAACAAATTAACGTGATCAGTAATAAGGTCTCATCATTGTATGCTGGACACCCGCAGCACTACAAATGTGCTGAGTCATAGGCATACAACATGCATATAGATTATAGTAATGCAGATACATGAAATACTCGAACATTACATTAATAATGCAGCAGTTGTACATCAATTAAACACAAATAACTGATAATAATAGTAGTATATTATACTGTCGAGTGAAACTCACGTTTCTCAAGGACGCACTTTCAAGGATCGTCACGAGCGAGACTTCCGCACGGCGTATAAGCGTTATTAAAACCCATCCGCCGTCCATCCAGATTATAATACACTCTTCTGTAGTTCACAAAGTGAAGGTGCTACAGAACGAGACAATAATCTACTGTATTTACTGCGTTACAGATGAGATTGTAGGACCTCTGCTTTCACATCGCCATTCCTGATATGATTCACTTTCGATTTACTCATGCGGTTGACTCTGAACTGAACTGAACCGATTCGCGTTCAATTGCTTCATTCGGTTAATTCTGAACTGAACTGATTCGCGGTCGCGTGACTCACTAAATACGCCACACATTTTCTTCTAAATCAGAGAAGACATAATCTTTGTATAATATCTCTTTTAAATGTGCATAAACTGAACAGTGGCTTTTTTACAGCCGCCCCCAAATTTGGTAGTCAAATTTGCTAACAGCATATTTACTGTATGACATCGGTATCTTGTGGTAAAGCGGGTAGTCTGATTAATTTAGCTACTGGTCGAGTGTATGTGTGTTCCTTCACCTTAATGACGGCTGTTCTAACTCTACCATCGGGGCTAGGAATGATAGATGAAACAGTACCAACACGCCAGAGAGCTCTGGGTAATTGCTCGTCAGCTATGAGGACTACAGTTCCAACTGTAATGTTATCTCTTTCCTGTTTCCACTTCTGACGTGCTTGTAATGTAGGCAGGAAGTCATGCACAAAATGTTTCCAGAAGTGGTCACTGAGAATTTGGCTGTGCCTCCATCTTTTTCGACTGAGCAGATCCGACTCAGGATAGACTACCTGGGGTAGGGAGGAGTCAGGCCGCCCCATGAGCAATGAATTTGGCGTCACAGGGTCTGGATCAGCTACATCACTAGACACGTAACCGAGTGGTCTTGAATTTAAGATACCTTCGACCTCCACTAAGACAGTCCTCAAGACTTCTTCAGTGACAATTTGAGCACCCAATGTGGTCCGCAGTGCTGTCTTTACGGACCGCACTTCTCTCTCCCAAGATCCACCAAAGTGTGGTGCACTGGGAGGATTAAAGCGAAATCTGATTTGTTCTTTAGCCAGTTGGTCTCTCAGTAGGGGTTGCATCTCCTTGAAAGCTTCCTCCAATTCGGTATTTCCTCCTCTGAAATTGGTTCCTTGGTCAGATAAAAGCTCATAAGGCCTTCCTCGACGTGCCGTAAAGCGTCTGAGCGACAACAGAAATGAATTAGTGTCCATATGATCCAGAAGGTCCAGATTGACTGCTCTAGTGGTAAGGCACTTATAAACTATACCCCACCTCTTCTCTGTGCGTCGGCCCACCTTTATCATAAGGGGGCCAAAACAATCAACCCCAGTGGAGTAAAAGGGAGGTTTAAACAACCTAAGACTAGAAGGTGGAATATCTGACATCTTCGGAATAACTGGTCGGCCTCTCCACTTTTGGCATTCCAGGCAGCAGCGCTGATGCTTTTTCACTGCCTCTCTCCCTCTTAGGATCCAAAATTTCCGTCGTAGCTCAGCATACACTCTTCCAGGCCCTGAATGGAGTAATTGTGCATCATAATGCTTGATTAGGAGGGTAACTACTGGATTAGTGGGATTTAAAACGACTGGATGTAAAATATCTTTGGTGAGGCTCTCACATCTTCGAAGTCTGCCGCCCACTCTGATCAGATTGGAGCCCTGGTCATACTCAGGTGCAAGTCCTGACAATTGACTACTGTTTGGTACAGGCTTTCCTTCCTTGAGTAATGCAAACTCTTTAGGGAAATCATGCATCTGACAGTGTCTCAAGAGAGTCAGCTCTGCTTCCTGATAGTCATCGGCATTTGGTGGTTGACTTCCTTCAGCCTCCCCATGAAGGGATTTCACAGTGTTGTCTAATAGCTCTTGATAACTACTGAATCGCTGAACATCTGGAATAATTGGTGTTTCGTTAAGTGTCCCACAGAAGGTAAGTTTCCTAAGCTCAGAGTCTTCATCAGGGGTCTGACGTTCAGGCACTTTTGGCCAGTTACATCTTGGTTGTGTCAAGAAGGCTGGACCCTGCCTCCAGCGAATGTCTTGGGTCAATTGTGTCAACGTCAGACCACGGGTAATATCATCGGCAGGATTAGTCGATGAATCGACATAGTGCCAGGATTTTGGGTCCGACAACTCTTGTATTTCGCTTACTCTGACTCCCACAAATACCTTGTACCTGCAAGAATCAGACTGCAGCCAAGCTAAAACAGTGGTAGAGTCAGTCCAATATACAAAGTGGTGGATCTCGAGCGTCAGTTCTCTTTTCAAGACTGCACCTAACTGTGCTCCTGTCAGAGCCCCGCATAGCTCTAAGCGTGCAATAGAGAGCTGTCTCTTTGGAGCTACTCTGGATCTTGCTGCCAGGAAAGCTATCTGTGTGTTGTGCTGATCATCTTCAGTACTCAAGTATGCTACAGAGCCATAGGCTCTCTCAGAAGCATCACAGAAAATATGAACGCTGCAATTTTTGATTGGCTTCTGAATATTGCCACTGTAGCACCTTGGTAAAGTGATTTGAGATAAATGGGGAAGCTCATTTTCCCATTCTTCCCATGCAGCTAGTAGATCAGCTGGCAGGCAGGGGTCATCCCAGCCTCTTTTCTTATTCCAAAGCAGTTGTACAATGACTTTAGCCCTTGTTGTGAAGGGAATCAGATACCCTAAGGGGTCGTATTGCTTTGCAAGTGTGCGGTAAATCTTGCGCATGGTAATTTCTCCTTTATCCTTTTGGAATGGTTTGTATGCTAAGGTATCAGATTGGCAGTTCCATATTAGTCCAAGGGTTCGTTCCAGAGGGTTAGTTGTACCTTGGCTGAGCAAGATCTCACTGCCCTTTGACTTCAGCTCAGATGGAAAATGGTCAATGACCCTAGGATCATTACTGGCCCATTGTCGCAACTCGAAGCCACCCTCACATAAATGATGTTGTAATCTGTTTACTAGCTGCTTTGCCTGTTCTACATTTGAGATGCTTTTAAGACAGTTGTCCACGTAGAAATTGCGTTCAACAGTTTGCCGCACATCATCTGTGGACTCAAGAATTCCTACATGTGACTGGAGGGCGAAGACCGCACAGCAGGGACTGCAGGTGGTTCCGAAAGGTAAGACTGCCCATTGATAGATGGTTGGAGGCTCAGACGTATTGCCATTACGCCATAGAAAGTTGAGAAATGGTTTGTCTTCATCAAGGAGGCGAACTTGATGAAACATGCCTTTCACATCACTACAAACAGCAATTGGATGCTCCCGGAAGCGAAGAAGTACTCCCAACAAACTTGCCCCAAGGGTAGGCCCAGGTAGTAGGTTCTCATTCAGTGATTGACCTTGGTATTCAAAGGAGCAGTTAAATACTATGCGGTTCTTTCCATTGTGATGGATGATATGATGAGGTATATACCATGAATGAGAACTCAACCCACACTCCTCTGATGTTGGTGAAGTGACATATCCTGCTTGCTGTAACTTGTGGATTTCAGCATTATAGATATCGGTCAATTTGGGCTCTCTTGACAGTCGTTTCTCTGCACTACGTAGTAGAGGTAGAACAGCTTCTTTGGGTGCGTTCAATGGTGGGAGTGACTCCTTCCAGAGTAGTGGGGTTGCGTATCTATTGACACCCTCGACCTTAATTCTGATTGTCTTCTCTTCCAGAATCCGAATAGCCTCAGCATCTTGACGCGAACGTGTCACAACCTTATCAGAGCGATAGGGCAGAATATCCAGTTTCCACAAGTTCTCTACTTGGCTGAATAGTTCTGAGTCTGGTTTTGCACAAGAAACAAAGAAACATTCCTGTGGTTGGAGCTGAGAACAAAGGATCTTTGATGGACCTTGCAATGTCCATCCAAGTCTCGTATGCACTGCTGCCGGTCCTCCTTTAGATCCCAATATCACAGGTTCCACAGGTGTGATCAAATGGGGGTAGTCAGAACCAATAAGCACTAATGGTTGTGCTTGATTGATAGCATGTAAAGGCAGATCTCTGAGATAGCCATATTTCTGCTGCAATTCAGTGATGGGATAAGTATGCTTGACTAACCCCAACTCTTTCGCAGTAAATGCTCCAAAAACTTGAAATGTTCTGTCAGGTTGCGAAGCAGGAGCTATTGTGAAGGATACTGAACTTCCGCGAATGGTGTGAACCTCCTGTCTCACTGTACGAAGCGCTAAGTCCTCAATTGTTCCTTGAAGGCCTAAACGCTGAGCAGCCTCATGCAGTAGAATCGTTCGCTCTGATCCATCATCCAGCACCGCATAGGTCTCTAGTGACCTGTCGCCATTACGAATCACAACCCGACTCAATTTAAGTAGCACTTGTTTTCCGCTTGTGGGTCGGTCCAGATACAAGGTCTGAGAAGTAGAACTTACTGGATCTGTGCTATTATCTGACTCTCTGATATTGCCTTTCCTGCTTGAATCAGAGTTAGTATTAACATCATGCAGCACTTCGAGATGTCTCCTTTCGCATTGTTTACATTTCGCCTTTAAAGTACACTTAGAAGTCGGATGACTTCGGCCACATCTCCAGCATCTGTGACCCATTTTAATCCAATTCTCGACCTGTTGCTTGGTCAGAAGCTTAAAGTTTGAGCACTGATTCATATAATGATTGAGGGTATCACAAAAGGGACAATACTTCTTGGGATTCTCTTGTGGTTTTCCTGAAGGTACTAGCCCTGTACTTAAGTTTCCTGTCAATACTTCCTTCTGGTCTCTCCCATGTAGAATAGTAGTTGGCTTTCGAGCTGGAAATACTGGCCTCTTTTCTTTGTGTAGACTAAACTTCTCTCGATCAGGGAAGGTAGTGTATCGCGTTCCCTCCACCTGCACACGTACCTCATATTCAAGCCAGTCAGCTAAATCAAGCAGTGTTGGGATGGGAGTCTGCAGTGGGTTGATAAACCTCTTAAAATTGGCTCTTAGATCATAAGGCAACTTCGTTAAGAGGCGTGATACATGAGAACCGCATTTCAGCTCGGTCCATCCTGGACTACCCAATTGATTCAACATCCCTACTAAGGCACGAACACGAAGAGCAAATCCTTTGAAGGCTCTGACATCTCCACTTTTGATATTGGGCCCATCCATCAAACTGGAAATTCGCTGTAATGCCAGCTGGTGTGGTTGCCCATACATGTCTATAAGTGCTCGCATTGTGTCACTAAAGGGTGAAGGACCATGACTGTAAGAATCTGCAATGAGCAGGGCATCTTCTAATTTCAAATGATCCATGAGTATTTGAAACTTGAAGGATTCAGATGCGTCTTCAGGCAAAACATTGTCTAAAGCAAGTTTAAGTCGATTAAACTCTCGCGGATCATCATGTATGAAATCAGGGATGGTGGGTGTAGGCCCACGATACTGGACTGGCATAGACTGGCAAGGATGATTAGGCTCTTGGTGTAAGGTGGGATATGACATATCAGTTGAATAGAATCGTTCATTGTCAGGATAGCGATCAGTTCTGTGTTCTCGTTGAAAATAAGGACCAGAATGTTCAAACATGACTGTTTTGTGGGAAGTTTGAGTTGAATGCCCAAAAGGTGGATCATAAAGATTTCTGGCAGGCTGGTACTCTGAATGTGAATTACATTTATATGAATCAGCAGGAGGATGACTTGGATCTCTAGGGGGTTGACGACAGCGATTGGGAAATATCTTAGATTCATCATATAGCCGATTAGAAGGAGTAGACTGATTATGATAATCAAGTGCATGTGGCATAAATTTCCTCTCTACAATAGGGGGCTCAGCGTATTGGGGTGTTGCCTGACCTGAATGTATTGGAGTACCACTCACGTCTTCCTGTTTCCTTTAGACGATGTATAAGATCTTCAATGAGGTCTTGTCGACTATCATTATACACATGCAGAGACTCATCTCTAGGGGGCACTGGTGGGGGTCGTTCAGGTTGATCAGCACTTTGCCCATAATGAGGGGAAGACATCCTACTAGCAGCTATTGGAATAGCAGATCCATCAAACTCCGCATCAGGAGATTGCTGTAAGGATGGCGAAACCTGTAGCGAATCTAACACAGGTAAATTAGTGATTATTTCTGAAATGCGTTGCACATCTTGCCTCAGCTGCTTGCTCTCTTCTCTCATTTCATGGATGAAAGAGATAACGTCAGTATTCGTTACTGCACTAATCTGCTCGTTTGCGAAGGTATGCTGTGTCTGAGCGAAACCAAAATCGTAGTCTTGAAGATATGAAGGCGGTCTAGTAATTCTACGTGGGCGAACTACTTCTTTATCTAACATTTTCTCTCCTGGTTTGGACATCGTTACTGAGACGGTTGTGCCTCCGGCTCGAAGGACCATTAAATGTTATGAAGAACTGGGTTGCACTAGTTACTGTTACGGTGCCAATCGTCTCAGTATGTATATTAACATTATGGATGTCCAATAACCGTGAAAGAAAACACAGACGTACTAAATTGTTGGTGTTTACTCAAATAGGATATATTCATCATCAAATAACAATATTATCCAAATGAACAAAACATACATCAAATGAGCGTAGGCCTGCGCATATAAGAAAAGAAAAGTTCACAATATAGAATGTAAAAAATATAATACTGATTGTTCACAAATCAACAATAAGGAAACTATTATAAAAAGTCCTTTATATATATATTCAGATACCAGGAGGTTGAATGAAGCTGGTCTTTGAGCTACAGTCTCAGGGCCGTTGGTGCACAATGAATCCTCCCGCGATGAGAAGGGCAGGAATTTCAGTCAGTAGTGGATGTTGCTGAATAATTATGATGCTGCTTCATACGACTCTTGCACATGGGTGTGTGTGGTTCTAAAATTAACAAATTAACGTGATCAGTAATAAGGTCTCATCATTGTATGCTGGACACCCGCAGCACTACAAATGTGCTGAGTCATAGGCATACAACATGCATATAGATTATAGTAATGCAGATACATGAAATACTCGAACATTACATTAATAATGCAGCAGTTGTACATCAATTAAACACAAATAACTGATAATAATAGTAGTATATTATACTGTCGAGTGAAACTCACGTTTCTCAAGGACGCACTTTCAAGGATCGTCACGAGCGAGACTTCAGCACGGCGTATAAGCGTTATTAAAACCCATCCGCCGTCCATCCAGATTATAATACACTCTTCTGTAGTTCACAAAGTGAAGGTGCTACAGAACGAGACAATAATCTACTGTATTTACTGCGTTACAGATGAGATTGTAGGACCTCTGCTTTCACATCGCCATTCCTGATATGATTCACTTTCGATTTACTCATGCGGTTGACTCTGAACTGAACTGAACCGATTCGCGTTCAATTGCTTCATTCGGTTAATTCTGAACTGAACTGATTCGCGGTCGCGTGACTCACTAAATACGCCACACATTTTCTTCTAAATCAGAGAAGACATAATCTTTGTATAATATCTCTTTTAAATGTGCATAAACTGAACAGTGGCTTTTTTACAAGAGGCACAGGTGCTGCTAGGGCGAGACAGACATCAAATTCAGAGTCCTTAGGTGCAGCAGGCAGGCACTATCCAGGTACAGAGGGAGAAAATATGGCGATTTGGCTGTATTTTGGGGGCTTGGGTTTTTTGTGACATTGATAAAACAACGAAAAAAGGTTCAAAACGCTTTCATGGGAACAGGATTAACTTGTCACTAAACGTAGAAGTGTGAATGTTTTTTTAAGATGTTCAGGCAGGCGTTTTAAGATATACATGCTCAGATGCTGTCAATAAATATGTAAGTTGGCTTTTTTGTATGATAATTCTTCATCTATAAACAATAAACAAGAATAACCCGTAATATGTCTCGTATTCAGTACGAAGTGACACTTTTAAGGACACTACTTTCTACTTTTAATTTTCCAAACAGTCATTTTTGGGCAAAGTATCGGTATCGGATCGGTATCGTCGATACTCGCCTTCATTTTACGTGGTATCGGATCGGATAGGAAATCAGTGGTATCGCACATCACTAATGCTAACATTATATTGAAATATCTGTTTATATTTTCCCAAAACAACTAACCACAGAGTAAAAATATTAATCTGTAAACATTTTTTATACTTTAAAGGAGGATAATAAACGTGCGTTATAGATGTGACAAAAAAAGTCTGAGTTTACAGTATACGACATACTTTGCAGAAATTCTGTCAATTAAACTGCACAACCCGAAAGAAACAATGCTAATTAAACAGATCTGAGTCGGCTCACTATAGAACAAACATGATTGATTTTATTTTATTTGACATTTTTGCATGTATGAGGAAAAAGTGTCGTTATGGATGTGACATCTTTCCGTTATGGATGTGACAGCTGTGAAATTGCCACTTGTGTGATTTTGATAAAGTTAAATATAATAGTTTGAAACATTGACAGATACATTTATGAGTATTGGTAAAGTACTGTAAAATACGTGCTTACCCAAAATAACCTGCAATGGTTTCCGTATTTTGGTGAAAACGTAATTTTCTTCATGCCAAGGTTGACATTTGCATGGAATTGCTCTATGTCTGACTTTACAATGGTATTGTAGGCATAATGTAACCAAAAGTTAATACAGTTACTTTTATGGCAAAAAACACTGCGATATGACTATATTTTAGCTTAATTATTTTTTTTTTTTGTGCAACATGAATAAATGTATCACTGAAATGATACATTTTGCATCAGGTGCATTTAGCTGTGAGTTTGTGATGTATTTTTCATTGAATTTATATGTAGTTTACTAAGTTGAAAAATAACACTGCTCCTCTTTGTTTAATTTTAATACAGAGAAAATATCCTGATCAATTGAAAAACTATTCAAAAAAACAAAAATCTTGCCCCCTATGAGACTGAGAGGTGAATCTGATTTTTTTTACTACGTTTTACTACTTTTTATTTATTCATTTTTAATTTTTTTGATAAATTGTTTGTGCCTTTTTTGAACATTTGAGTTCGACTGAGACTGCGTCCGAAACCGCCTACTACTCAGTAGGTACTGCCTTTGAACTTAAATGTATTACTCGGCCGTTAGAAAAGTACGTTCTATACAGTATGAATGTAAGAAGTATGAATGGAATTCGGACGTACTACATTCGCCATTTTGTCATGGTCACGTGACCTACCTGCGTCAGTTGCGTCGCTTTACTTCCATTCATGAATTCTCTCGCGGGGCATCATGGGATAGCGCAGCGTGCATGGGATGCGCACTTCAGAATCTCGCCGGAAGTAGTAAGTCATCCGGGTACTTCTCGCATACTGATTTTCGAATTCTATGAATTCGGACATACTACTCTGCTCGCATACTCATTTTAGCGTACTGTATAGTATGGAAGTATGCGGTTTCGGACGCAGAGACTTTTTGTTCTATTTTTTAAATATATTTTGTTCTGCCATTTTGAAACATTGAGGTGTTAAATTTAATTTATATATTAGGAAAATTAAACTTTTCTTGGTGTTCTTTGAGCCTACATTCAGTATGAGTAAAATACTCAAGTTCTTTTAAAATCACATTAAATTATTATGGCCACAGCCATATCACCCTGCAGCCCAAGACCGGTTACTCACTGAAGCTAAGCAGGGCTGAGCCTCGTCAGTACCTGGATGGGAGACCACATGGGAAAAACTAGGTTGCTGTTGGAAGTGGTGTTAGAAAGGCCAGCAGGGGCTCAACCTGTGGTCTGTGTGAGTCCTAATGCCCCAGTAAAAGTGAAGGGGACACCATTCTGTCATTGGGCGCCGTCTTTCGGATGAGACGTTAAACCGAGGTCCTGACTCTCTGTGGTCATTAAAAATCCCATGACACTTCTCGTAAAAGAGTAGGGGTGTAACCCCGGTGTCCTGGCCAAAGTCCCTCAATCGGCACTTTCCCATCATGGCCTCCTAATCATCCCCATCCACCGAATTGGCTCTATCACTGTCTCTTCACTCCACCTATAGCTGGTGTGTGGTGAGCGCACTGGCGCCGTTGTCCTGTGGCTGCCGTCGCATCATCCAAGTGGATGCTGCACACTGGTGGTGGTGTGAAGAGACTCCCCTCATGATTGTGAAGCGCTTTGGGTGTATGGCCATACACAATAAATGCGCTATATAAATACACATTACATTACATTACATTAAAATCGGATACTTTAATACTTTTACTCAAGTCTTATTGGAATTGGTGACTTGTAATGGAGTAATTTTTACAGTAAGGTATCTGTACTTTTACTCAAGTATAGTTTTCAGGTACTCTTTACACCTCTGAGAATAGCACACAGATAATGTTTTCTAACTCTCTGAAACTGACCCTTTCAATGACGTCATGTGAAAACAACCTAAACTACGTCTTTGGACTTGTTGGGGAAAGCGGAGCACTCGGAGAAAACCCGGGCACGGGGAGAACATGCAAACTCCACACAGAAACACCAACTGACCCAGTTGAGGCTTGAACCAGCGACCTTCTTGCTGATAGTGCTACTCGCTGCGCCACCATGTCGCCTTGCAATATATTATTGCTAATCAGAATAGCTATTTTCAATATGAATGTCTAGTAAAATGTCATTTATTCCAGCATTAAAATGCAGTATTTTTTAACCATCATTACCACATTTTCACCCTGACTTGACGACCAAGAAACATTCATGATGATTATCAGCACTGAAAGATGCTGTAGTTCAGAAAAGTGCATCAGAGTCGGCCATCTTGGGCGTGGCGCTCCTGCATTTGCTGTTTTTCGGGCATGTCTCTATCCGCTCATCTTGACATGCCATGCTCGGCTGAAAGTGGAAACAGCACGGAGCTTTTTGGGAGGTAATTCTCTCTGCTTGATTATCTCGAGGATATTTTTAGTGGACTGAACACGCCGTTCTTATTTTGTGCTGGAAGCGGATGTGTGGCGGATGAAGGACTGATCAACACTCGCTCTGATAGCATTATTGTGTCCACTGCAGATCACACACACCGATTGAACCCTAGTGAGGGCCCTCTAAAGACAGCATCTTAAATATTACATCACTAACAGCTGGAGGCATAAAATGTCTCTGTGAAAATAAAATAAGAATTTATAGATGTTGGTATCAGTGTGTTAGTCTATAGTTCGCCAGTGACAGTAAGAACACTGTATTTACATTTCCAGCATCATTTATCTTGCTGTGTATGTCATTCATTAATTTTCCTTCGGCTTAGTCCCTTATATATCAGGGGTTGCCACAGCGGATGAACCGCCAACTATTCTAGCATATGTTTTACGCAGTGGATGCCCTTCCAGTCGCAACCCAGTACTGAGAAACACCCATACACACTCATTCACACACAAACTCATACACTACGGCCAATTTAGTTGACCAATTCCCCTATAGCGCATGTGTTTGGACTGTGGGGGAAACCGGAGCACCCGGAGGAAACCCCCACCAACACGGGGAGAACATGCAAACTCCACACAGAAACACCTACTGACCCAGCCGGGACTCAAACCAGTGACCTTCTTGCTGTGAGGCCACAGTGCTAACCACTGAGCCATCGTACTGTAATACATACAGTTATCTTCACAACATACTGGATAACTATCCTACAGTGAAATACAGTTCATATTACAGTTAAATACTGTGTAATTTACAAAAAACAGTGCGTCTATAATCTAGTGGGCTTCAAAACAGTGACAGAAATTTGTGTTTAGAAAATATAAACAGAGCGGCACGGTGGCTCAGTGGTCAGCACTGTCGCCTTACAGCAAGGAGGTCGCTGGTTCGAGTCGCAGCTGGGTCAGTTGGTGTTTCTGTGTGGAGTTTGCATGTTCTCCCCGTGTTGGCATGGGTTTCCTCCGGGTGCTTCGGTTTCCCCAATAGTCCAAACACATGTGCTATAGGGGAATTGATCAACTAAATTGGCCGTAGTGTATGAGTGTGTGTGAAAATGAGTGTGTATGGGTGTTTCCCAGTACTGGGTTGCCGCTGGAAGGGCATCTGCTGTGTAAAACATATGGTGGAATGCTCAGGCCACCCCTGATAGCCGAAGGAAAATGAATGAATGCCTTAATGGACTTAATTAAATGTATTTTTTATTATTAAAGTTACATCCTCATCACATGATAACCTCAAAACGTGATCAATTCTGAGTGTGACTCACACAGGTGAGTGGACTTGACAAACCACCTGTAGAAAACACACTCCTTCATCTCTCTGACAATTTATGCAACGCTCGCACCAGTTTTGCACATTTGCACCAGACACTTTGCACTACAATCACTCCACATCTCAAAAAACAAAACAAAACAAAAACAACAACATTGTGCATTTATGAAGAGTGACTCAAACAGGTGAGTGGGTTTGACAAACCACCTGTAGAAGACACACTCTTTCACCTCTCTGACAATTTAACCGATATTTGGACCAGTTTTGCACATTCGCACCACACACTTTCTATCACTCCATATCTCTAAATACACATTGTGCATTTATGAAGTGTGCCTCACACAGGTGAGTGGGTTTGACAAACCACCTGTAGAAGACACACTCTTTCACCTCTCTGACACTTTAACACACACTTGCACCAGTTTTGCACATTTGCACCAGATATTTTCTAATGATCACTCCACATGTATAATAATAATAAAAAAAAAGAGCATTTCTGAAGTCAGCCTCACACAGGTGAGTGCGCTTGAAAAACCACCTGCAGAAACAATTTCTCTCTCTTAAATAGAAACACTCATCCTTACTCTAGCACTTAATAATCTGAGGACTGACAGTTCCTTTGCATAATTATCACTTGTTGTCAGGGCCGGATTAACATAAGGGCTAGGCGGGGCTGAAGCCCCAGGGACCGTGAGAAGAGGTGGCCCTTGATTGGCTGAATAATTAATTTGCGTCACGACGCGGGAAACGCCTCTTTGCGATATGCGGCCGTTCGCATGACGATAATGCGAAGTATTCCTTTTGGCTCGCTGCTGTTCAAAAACAGTGACGCTGCTAAACTATGGCTCGGAGTGGCTGTAGCTCAATCAGAGTTTTGAGTAGCCCTGTTTAGTCCTCCATAAGGGCGAACAGATGTCCTGTTATTCCCAGGAAAGTTCCTTAGCACAGTTCTTTATTTCAGCTCTACAACAAAAACAGTCCAGTCAAAAGTAGGCTAATCAAGCACATCGCAGAATAAAAAATAGAGTACAAACAGTATCAGTATGAGAGAGCTCAGAATAGCTGGATTCATTCAGAATGGACTCATAACTGAAGCGCTGTCTCAGCCACCGCCGTGCCCCCGCACAATCCTGCCCTCTCATAACCGAGACCAAATCAAATACCTTAGTCCGACCAAATCAAATGCCTTAGCCCAGGGGTTTTCAAACTTTTAGGACACATCCCCCCCCCCAAGTTTGTCCAATTTCACTCGCGCCCCCCTTCCCCCCAAACATCATTCACATATTACTTGCTGCGTTTAAATTGTGTAGCATTAATTACATTGAAACATAACTATACAGCTTACCTGATGCAGTGTGATGGCTGAGCCTTTTTCTGTGAGGACATAATGCTAATCTGTGGTTTGATTCCTGACACGACTAACCGTAAATCATCTTCCACTGTCATTAAGAGTGAGCCATAGTCTACTTGCTTTTGATGTACGTACAGAAAATGCTGCTTCGCAAAGTCAAGTGTGCAGAGCCCTGACAGTGTGGTTGAGTCGAACATTAAGCATGTTTACATGGGCAACAATACTTTAATATGATTTTAATACGATTAAGACAATACTCTGATTAAGAGTCACCATGTAAACAGCAATTTTTGATGACCTTAATTCGTCTAAAGTCATAACTGAACTGAACAGAGATGGAATTAAGACGTGGAGTATGCAGATATTAGTGGCATTATTGAAGTAAACACTGCAATCAAGCTATTACCGTCATGGAGGAATTATCGCTGCATTTTGCGACAAGATACACACACACGGCTGTCAGTAAAGGATCGCGCACACACACACACACACACACACACACACACACACACACACATCACGAACAGGGTTGCCAGATTGGGCAATTTTGAATTCGATTGTGCACGTAAAAAATGACGCTGGCGGGTAGTGAAAATTTAGCTTTTGGGCTGGAATCAGTCAGCTACATCTGGCAACACTGATCACGAAATGCAGAAGTTTTTTTCTTTCTATTCAGCGTGAGCTTGAGCTAGCAAATCCCATTAAAGCATCTTCCTCCAGTCCTTACTAAATATTCGCGTCTAATACCCCAGTTTGTCATGGGGAAATGTTCATGAGTGAAAGTGCCGAACTGCAGTTAAAGTCGTAAAATTAAAGATGAAACACCCGAAATGACATGAGACTCTGCAGGAAACGTGGATATCCTGGTGACGCAACATTCATAAAGCACTTCACGTAATTATATTATTGTCTTATTCAGATTAAGGCAAATAACTATTACTGATGTCCATGTAAAGGTAGTCTGCATGTCTTCATGTCGTATGTCTTCAAAGAAAGTGAAAGATCCAGAAGGGCATATTGCTGATTTGATTCATAAGGGCTCTTTTTTGTCAGACGCTCACCGGTTTGACTTTCATTCACGTCATTCATTTTAAAAAGCACCCACTCTATTTTATTTGTGTATGTTTTACTGGAACGCATAAACTCTACATGTGCCTGATAGTTAGCTGTGGAGATAACATTAATCAGATTCACTCTAGTGAACACGTAAAAATCATCATCATAATTTACTCGCTTGCACGTCTCAAATTCTCGCGCCCCCCTTAATAGGTGCTGGCGCCCCCTGGTGGAGCGCGCCGCACAGTTTGAAAACCCCTGCCTTAAGCCTGGTTTATACTTCTGCGTTAAGTGATCGGCGTGACCAACGGCGCATGCAACGCGCGTGGCTGTGCATTTATACTTCTGCGCGCTGTTTCTGTCGCTCTGCAATAACACTTTCACGAGTTCGCACTTACAGAAGTTTAAGAATTAAAGCATATTTGGGGTGCTGTCCAGGGAGAGGGCTCTGAGCTCGGGGAAGACACCCCCAAATCGTGTTATTCCCCGTATCGGGGAACAGAGAGGAGTTGGGGTTTGAGCGAAGTGTCTAGCCCGGCCCCAGAACGCTCCCCCCCGAGTAGATAATGTTCAAGAAGTGAGGTGTTTGGGGTGGTGGAGGGATGCTAAAGTCGTGAGATAATGCAGGTAGGACAATTTTGGTATTTATAGGGGTTTGGTCAAATACTAATTGGATAATAGAATGATTGTCAATGACGTAATGAAATTCTGAAACGTCTGCGCGTGCTCCTCCCTAAATTTGTTTATAAAACATCACTCCGAAACGCTAGTTGGCAGTGAGGTGTTTATGTTCCTCTGTGTCGAGTTTCTTCGCTGGTGTTTTGTTTTTTCTGAACGCTTCCTTAATGTACAAGTGGCTCAAACTTGCTCATTTTGAGGCAGGAACCGGCGGACGTGCAACAACTATAACCATGAGGTAAACACAAAACAAAACTTTCCATTCGGAGCTCCTTCACGGGACTCCACACTTGTAAACAATTGCTCCATCTGGCTTGCACGGCTCTCGGTCCTGCCTACACTCATCAGCGCTACCAAGCAGACCAATCACAGAGCTTGCGTTACGCGTTGTTGTGACATGTAGTTACATTTTTTGAGAGGTGCGCGTCATCGACGCTGAAGGCCACGGCGAAGGCTATGCATCCACGCGCCGTAGCATAGGCACGCGCTTGACGCAGAAGTATAAGTCAGCCTTTAGCCTACACACCAAGTTATCAAAATGTTCACCGCTGCAGAGCATCTATCTCCGCCAGGAAAATACATGGTTTAAGTCTAACTGAACCAGTTAGAAAGCAAACTTTTAAATGAATGAATTTCCCCTTTTATAAAAACGACAGTAAAAATACGGAGAAATTAAATATTGGCGCTGGCTTTCATTAGACAGAATATCTGAGAAAAAAAAAACTAAAACATGCTAACCTTCTTCAACTGACTGACTCAAGACCAAATGGGAAATTAGCAGCATGGATTTTAAAGAAACATTTCTGCTCAGCTAAACTTTAAAGTAAACTTTTTTTTTTTTTTTGTCATGGAATTTTTATTCTTGCAAATAGCATTTTACATTTTATAACAACCCACAAAACAATCCCCAAATAAAACAAACAACATCTGAAAATAAATAAAAAAATAAAATAAACAAAATAATAATAAATAAAATAAATACAGAGAAAAAATTAAAATAACAAACCATATACATACATACTCATATACCTTCACTCAATCCACATCTAAGGTTTTTAAGTGATTAAAGAATGCAATAAATTGTTGCCATTTTTCAAAAAGCTGTTCTCCCCTACCTCTGATATTGTATTTAATTTTCTCAAGTTTTAAAAAGAAGACTAACTCTTTGAGCCACAATGAAATAGAGGGGGGTTGTAGGGAGGTCCAAGACAACAGTATTCTGCGCCTAGCGAGAAGAGATGCGAAAGCCACAATGTCAGCGTGTTTACGGTTTAAAGGTTGACACTGAGAGGGAACCCCAAAGATCGCGATTAAAGGGCAAAGAGCTAACTTGACCCCCAGAATATCAGAAACAATTTTAAAGAAAGTAATCCATTAATTTTGCAACTTGGGACAAAATACAAACATATGACTAAGGTTGCATGGTGAAAGTTCACATTTATCAAAGTAAACTTTTTAAAGATATCCCTATTTAAAGTATTTATTGTGAAGCACTCATTTAGGAAGCATTGCAAATGTGTTTATTCTGATTTTGGCAGCTGTTTTAAAATTTTTAAGAGCTCATGTTATGTGATTAATTTTGTATGCTTGTACACCTAATAGTAAACATTTATAATAATCAAATATAAATCAAGTAGAAAAGTAGATTATACAATAATATAAAAGAGCAAGTTAATAATTATAGCAAAAAACGTAACTTTTGTGAGGCGATAAAATAAACGGGGCCCTTGGGTTTGCTATAGCCCAAGGGCCCAATATGTTCTTAATCCGGCCTTGCTTGTTGTGTGTATTGCCCCTTCTTGTTGAATTGCTGAATGCCTCTTCAATTGTAAATCACTTTAGACTAAAGCGTCTGCTAAATCTGTGGTTCTCAAAGTGGGGGTCGGGGGACAATGATTGGGGGGGGGGGGGGGTTATTTTTATTAAACCATAAGAATTACCATATTTTATCCATAACCTACTGAAGAGAAAAAAAATAGTTGTTTATAGTTACTATATACTAAATAGTTACTATAGTAGCTTATAGTTACTAGTTCTATTGGGACCATGGGGTAATTACATTAAAGACCCAGGAATAGCGTCAGATGCAGCAGATTAATTTTATAACACCAGGTTAAACTTTCTGGCACATTTACAGCACTGACATACTTAAAAAAAATAAATAAAAAGAAGACAAGACTTGGGTCTATTGGTGTGTGTGTGCGCCATTGCATGCAAGGTTTCTGTATTTATAAGCACCTCAGAGAATATTGGGGGTCACGAGTCACTGGCATTGTTATTTTGGGGGTCCCGGGCTGAAAAGTTTGGGAACCCCGGTGCTAAATGACTGAATGCAAATGTAAATTAAAGGTGAATCGCCCAATCTGAGCATCCCACTTGTAGTGTTATTGATCATCAGATGATATAAACCGTATGCATATGCATTAGTTTGTGAATGAGCGGTGTACCACTTGTGTATCAATGCGTGCTCAAACAAAGCAAAAACAACAAAAAAAAAGAGGCCCAGGAACAAAAAAAACTGGAAAAACCTGGTGTTCAGCCCCAACCCAGCTGAGCTCTCACGCTAACACACACACACTCGCACGCCAGTGTGTCAGTCAGTGCCAGCCGCGCCGCGCTCACACGCAACACACACTGCGGTCACACACTCACAGGCCGGCCACAGACATGGTCACGCACGCATCACGCACACACACATTCAGCAATTAACCAGTTACCACGGCTGATCCCACATGCTGGCTTTGTGTCCATTCTGCAGCCGCACAGATTAAATCTGCACTGATAACGGCTCATCATATCTGCAACCCAAATTCCAGAAACGTTAAGCTTGAGGTATACTTTATTGTTCTAGAGGGAAATTAGTTTCAGGCTCTAAGTTACAGTACATCCACCACATCACATAAAAAACACAACACACTTACAAATATACAGTTGAAGTCTATTATTAGCCCCCCTTGTATATTTATTTCCCCAATTTCTAATCATATTAGTTTTAATAACTCATTTCTAATAACTGATTTCTTTTCTCTTTGCCATGATGACTGCACATAATATTAGACTAGATGTTCTTCTAGACACTAGTATTCAGCTTAAAGTGACATTTAAAGGCTTAACTAGGTTAATTAGGGTAAAGTTATGGTAATTAGGCAAGTCATTGTATAACAGTGGTTTGTTCTGGAGACAATCTAAAAGTAATATTGCTGAAGGGGGCTAATAATATTGACCTTAAAATGGCTTTAAAACAATTAAAAACTGATTTTATTCTAGCTGAAATAAAACAAATAAGATTTTCTCCAGAAGAAAATATATTAGAGGAAATACTGTGAGAAATTCCTGAATCTGTTCAACATCATTTGGGGAATATAAAAAAAAAGAAAAGGAAATTCACAGGAGGGAGAATAATTTTGAATTCTTTATATGAACAATTTATATGTATTGTTGTATGTAACTCCAAATGTCTAGGGCTGAGGTTGAAACATAACTTAAAGAAAATAAATAAATAAATAAATAAATAAATACATACATACATACATACATACATACATAAATACATACATAAATAATAAATAAATAAATAAATAAATAAATACATACATAAATAAATAAATAAATAAATAAATACAAAAATAAATAAATAAATACATAAATGAATACATAAATAAATAAATACATAAATAAATACATAAATAAATAAATACATAAATAAATAAATAAATAAATAAATACATACATAAATAAATAAATGAATTAATACATACATAAATAAATATATACATACATAAATAAATAAATACATACATAAATAAATAAAAAATATAAAAAATACATAAATAAATACATAACTAAATAAATACATAAATAAATAAATATATAAATACATAAATAAATACATACATAAATAAATAAATATATACATACATAAATAAATAAATACATACATAAATAAATAAAAAAAATACATAAATAAATACATAACTAAATAAATAAATACATAAATAAATAAATGCATACATAAATAAATAAACGAATAAATACATACATAAATAAATAAATAAATAAATATATACATACATAAATAAATAAATAAATACATAAATAAATAAATAAATAAATAAATACATAAATGAATAAATAAATAAATAAATACATAAATAAATAAATACATAAATAAATAAATACATAAATAAATAAATAAATAAATACATACATACATAAATAAATAAATAAACAAATACATACATAAATAAATAAATGCATAAATAAATAAATACATAAATAAATAAATAAATACATACATAAATAAATAAATAAACAAATACATAAATAAATAAATACATATATAAATAAATAAATAAATACATAAATAAATAAATAAATAAATAAATAAATACATACATACATACATGCATGCATGCATGCATGCATGCATGCATGCATACATACATACATACATACATACATACATACATACATACATACATACATACATACATACATACATACATACATAAATAAATAAATAAAGAGTTAACAGGTTGGAATTTATTGACTTTCAGGTTCTTTTTAAGAAATTAAGTAGATAGTTTGTATTAACAGAAAAAAAGAATAAGAGCACAAAAAATGAATGAATGAATAAAAGAATGAATGAATGAATGAATGAATGAATGAATCAATGAATGAATGAATGAATGAATCAATCAATCAACCTTCATTTATAAATCACCTTACTACAACAAAGGTGGACCAAAGTGCATTACACCAGTAAAAACAGATTATACAACACTAGAAAGCAGAGAATGCAAAACAATATAATAAATATCAATAAAATACAACAAACGGCTTCAAAAATAGCTTCAGGGCTATTTCAGGCAAAATAATAATAATAAATATTACAGAATAGTTGGTGGTTCATTCCGCTGTGGCGACCCCTGATTAATAAGGGACTAAGCCGAAAAGAAAATGAATGAATGAATTACATAATATTATTAAGTAACTTAATTGCGGAGTGAATAAAAAAGTTGAGAGTTAAAAAAAAAGCAATTATATGAGGAATACGCAATTTGCTGATTTTCTTTGACCTTTATTTAATTGAAAGAAGAAAGAAAAGATTTTTTAGTGTTTTCAGTGTGCAAATTAATTGTAATTGCTTTAAAATGGCTTAATCTGGATAGTCTTTTCACTTTTTTTTTAGCCTCTCTGCCAACTTTTTTTTGGAGTGTCTTTCATTCTTTCTTTGCATAATAGGTCGCATTTAAATAAATTCAGAGTTGTTCACTATATGTGTTTGCCTTTACTAGAAATATTTATTCTATTTATCAGTCTGGCGACACGGTGGCTCAGTGGGTAGCGCTGTCGCCTCACAGCAAGAAACTGCTCTGCATATTTTGAGCAAATATAATTAGGTGAATCTTAGGTGAAGACAACCGCCAGCTCACGTTTGACCCTAAAATCAAAAGCTGAATTCAATTTTGCATTAAGCCAATTTAAAAACCATTATTATATATTCAGTTTCATAATAATTAAACACATTTTTCCACCAATTCTCATCAATGTAATGCATCTACAAGCCTTTTTAATCTCTCATGACTCTTAGCGGCATTTTCTATAGGACGCTTATTATTTTCTTAGTCATCTTCAGACTCTAATACTTAAATTTTATATTTCTCTTTGTATGCACTTATCATGTTTGCTATATTAGGTCATTTTCAGCTGCATAATAGTAACCGAGTGCCATGCATTGATTTTTTTTATATTTCAAATATCAGTCACTTTACCTTAATTTTAATTAATAAACCATTAACAAAGACCTTTAGCTCAATAAACTACTAATCTGCTTGTTAATTGATAGTAAGGTGGTAGTTTTAGGCAGGCAGTGGGTAATATTATGCTTTATAAGTACTAATAAACAGACAATATCTTAATCTAATCATTGTTTATACTACTACTTAGTACAAGGAATTGTTGTTTAGTGCTACTTAATTTGTTTTAATCTTCTTGTTACGTTTCTGCTTAGATGCTTATAACTTTAACACAGTCATTTTGTGCAGAATTATAGCTAAAATGCAGTAATACAACTATTTTTAATTAAATTTGTTTTAAAGCCAGTAAATCTTGAGATCGCGTGTAAATTTGACAATTGGTGAAATAAAGTAATTATTATTAAAGTTGTTATTATTACTGTTATTGCCTTGATTATTGTTGATATCACTGTTGCCATCATTGCAATATCACTTTCATAACCACCAACCCTAGTAGTATTATTGATTTTATCATTCATATTAAGAATATGAACGTTAAGCACTATTTTAATATCATTATGATTGCTGTTCATCCTCTTTAATTGTTTTTATTTCATTTCTGTTCTGCTGTTTCTGTGTTTGCATTATGTTGCGCTATTATGTTTTTTTCACAAAAATAAAATCACAATTAATAAAAGAGATCAAATAACAGTAAACTGAATGCAAAAATACCGACATTGTAGTTTCTTATCAAACATCACGTTTCCAGCGCATGATGCATAAAGAAGATATATTGTTGTAACATTATAGCAATGGGAATGATCTTTCTCGTAATCGCAGTACTTTTGATGATGGGTTCAAATATGACATGTCCTTCCTGACAGCTTTCAGTGGGATTCACCTATTTACTAGAAGTCCAGTCATTTACTGATAATGTTACTTGAGAAAAGCTCAGATTTCATGATGCGGAGCTCAGACCGAAACCCTGGAAGTTCCCCGGAAAGGCAAAAATATTAATAAATCAATTCAAAAGTCCAATAATGTTGATGCTGACATCACCAGACATGACTCTACACCTCATCCTTCCAGAAATTGCCCCCCCTAATGTCAAATCTGATGTTTATATGAAAACACTTCACACACGCCACAAAACAAAACAAAACAATCTGCTTCCTCAGTATATCTGTCTCATTTTCCAGAACACAATTCTAGACATTCTTAAATCATGATACACTTACTGGAGAAGTGAAATGACATACACAATGATTAATGAACAATGTGTTAAAATGCATTAAAATATTACAAGAAGAACAAACACTGTAGGGTTAAAAATATAACCTTATTCTCTAGTGGAATTACTTATACAATTTATTTCACATTAGATGCTTGTTATTTTTACCCTTATTTAAATTAACAAATAATATTACATATTAATTAAAACATTTTATTATATAAATACATACACACACATACATATATCGTCACCTTGGAATTATAAGGTTCTCTCTGCGTTCTGAATGATTCTGAGATATTGAGCTTCATAGTTTTTGCATTCCATAGCAAACAGTGCGTTTAACAATTGTTTTTTTAAATAAAAAGTCTTAAAATGTAAACAACTTATAAAAACATCCCATAATGTCAATAAGTTGGCATTTAATAAGAATATGTCAATAACTTCATGGCAGAGATTCTACAAGGTACTGGAAATATTCCCCAGAGATTTTGCTCCATATTGTCATGATAGCATCACACAGTTGCTGCAGATTTGTCGGCTGCACATCCATGATGCCAATCTCCCGTTCCACCACATCCCAAAGGTGCTCTATTGGATTTAGTTCGGTGGAGGCCATTTGAGTACAGTGAACTCATTGTCATGTTCAAGAAACCAGTCTGAGATGATTGGCGCTTTATGACATGGTGCGTTATCCTGCTGGAAGTAGCCATCAGAAGATGGAGACACTGTGGTCATAAAGGGATGGACATGGTCAGCAACAATACTCAGGTAGGCTGTGGCGTTGACACCATGCTCAATTGGTACTAATGGACCCAAAGTGTGCCAAGAAAATCTCCCCCACACCATTACACCACCACCACCAGCCTGAACTGTTGATACAAGGCAGGATGGTTCCATGCTTTCATGTTGTTGAGGCCAAATTCTGACCCGACCATCTGAATGTGGCAGCAGAAATAGAGACTCATCAGACCAGGCAACGTTTCTCCAATCTTCTATTGTCCAGTTTTGGTGAGCCTGTGTGAATTGTAGCCTCAGTTTCCTGTTCTTAGCTGACAGGAGTGGCACCCGGTGTGGTCTTCTGCTGCTGTAGCTCATCCGCCTCAAGGTTGGACGTGTTGTGTGTTCAGAGACGCTCTTCTGCAGACCTCGGTTGTAACGAGTGCTTATTTGAGTTACTGTTGCCTTTCTATCAGCTGGAACCAGTCTGGCCATTCTCCTCTGACCTCTGGCATCAACAAGGCATTTGCGCCCACAGAACTGCCGCTCACTGGATATTTCCTCTTTGTCGGACCATTCTCTGTAAACCCTGGAGATGGTTGTGCGTGAAAATCCCAGTAGATCAGCAGTTTCTGAAATACTCAGAGCAGCCCGTCTGGCACCAACAACCATGGCACGTTCAAAGTCTCTTAAATCCCCTTTCTTCCCCATTCTGATGCTCGCTTTGACCTGCAGCAGATCGTCTTGACCATGTCTACATGCCTAAATGCATTGAGCTGCTGCAATATTGCTGGAATAGTTGGTGGTTCATTCCACTGTGGCGACCACTGATGAATAAAGTGACTAAGCCAAATGAATGAATAATGCAAAATGCTTAAATGTGACAGGGAACGTTTGATTTGGTTACTAATTGTTGTTTAACTGATTGTTAAACATTTAACATTAGTAAATCTAGCTAATATTGTTGTGTTATTTTCGTCCCTGCTGATGGTCAAAAGTAACTAATGTTTAAAGTGAAATTACTTTGATGTTGTTACCCCCTGATATTGACAGACCACATCTATGAGTTAGTAACCACAGCAAAAATATACTTCTGCCTAAACATCATCTTTTAAAAGTAGGTTTTTATGAAAAGTGCTACTCTCATCCTCGCTTTCCTTACTTAGAAAAGTCATATTATTATGTAACTCATGTTATTTGTAAAGCATTACCCCTAACACTGCTCCAGGAATGCATTACATCACTGTAAACATGCAAACACACACACACACACACACACACACACACACACACACACACACACACACACACACACACACACACACACTGCGTTTACAGTAAATCATGACACTGGCTCATGTTTCTCACACTGCTGAGATTGACAGACAGTCGGAAAACAGAGTCAGCCAAAAACAACACCCACCTGACAGCAGCCAATCAAGAACAGGAAGGAAGTGACAGGAATATTAGGGCAAGGGCAAAAAACACCTTAAGTAAACTTCCAGCTTGTGAAAGAGAGAGAGATGCATGCAAAACAATCAGTGTGTGAGCAGAGCAGACGCACGCTACAAACCCAAGAATTTGGAGCAACAATCTGTCAAAATAATCGGGTTACTAGTGTTTATTTGTGGTGGTGAACTGCATTATGGGATGTTGATCTCTGCTCTGTCCACTTGTGATGTTGAAAATTTAACTCTACAGTTTAACAAAGTGACATCTTAGTCGTTACAGATAATATAATGTTTAAGAAATAGCTAATATCTAGAGAAATAAGTCTGTAAAATGACAGAAAATGTGCTGCAGTTTACTACAAGGCTTCTGTAGTGTAATATACAACACCAACACACACAATATAGCACTGCAGACTATTACACATGACTATAAAAGTCACTTTTAAACACTTTTAAAGGTTATAAGTTGTTGGAAGAAAGATCAAGATCCTATAATGCAACTCAAAAGCAGAAATAAACAATAAAAAATAAAAACATGAATCAAAAAATAAGGAAAACTGCCAATTTAGGGACATTTTTACCGTGGTAGCTTGATGTTTTTAGTTTTTCATTCATTTATTTTTCTTCGGTTTAGTCCCTTATTTATCAGAGGTCACCACAGCAGTGTAACGGGACGCTGACAACAGGGGTGCGGATCCAAATACAGTGTCTTTATTAAACAGGATGGCCAGGCAGGCAATAGTCAACACAGGAGCAAACAGATGTATACAGGTAATCCAGAGTCATAGTCAAATAACAGGCAGATGGTCAGTACAGACAGGCAGCAGCCAACGTAAACAAACAAAACTAAACAAAGCAAAGATCGGTACACGGCAAGACTGGGCAAGGGCAACGCGTCGTAAAGTTCCCTATTCAGTTTAACAAGACTCAGCAACTTCTGTGTGTTTGTGTGCTGACTTTATAGGCCATCAGTTCATGAGCGGCTTCAGCTGTGAGTGAGTCTAATCAACGGAGACTTGGAGCAGGTGTGTGTGTGATCATGACTGGATATTGTAGTCCATATACCGGCAGATTTGTAGTTCTATGAGTTCTGCGAGTTTATCAGCGATCTGCACAGGCTGGATCGCTGGTGATCGTGACAAGCGTAATGAACCGCAACTATTCCAGCATGTTTTACACAGCAGATGCCCTTCCAGCTGCAGCCCAGTACTGGGAAACACCCATACACACTCATTCTCACACACACACACTCATACACTACGGCCAATTTACTTCATCAATTCCCCTATAGCGCATGTTTTTGGACTGTGGGGGAAACCGGAGCACCCGGAGGAAACCCACGCCAACACGGGGAGAACATGCAAACTCCACACTGAAACACCAACTGACCCAGCCGGGAGAAGAATAACAGGGAGTGCAGAATTGTTAGGCAAGTTGTATTTTTGAGGATTAATTTTATTATTGAACAACAACCATGTTCTCAATGAACCCAAAACACTCATTAATATCAAAGCTGAATATTTGTGGCAGTAGTTTTTAGTTTGTTTTTAGTTTGAGCTATTTTAGGAGGATATCTTTGTGTGCAGGTGACTATTACTGTGCAGAATTATTAGGCAACTTAACAAAAAACAAATATATCCCCATTTCAATGATTTATTTTCACCAGTGAAACCAATATAACATCTCAACATTCACAAATATACATTTCTGACATTCAAAAACAAAACAAAAACAAATCAGTGACCAATATAGCCACCTTTCTTTGCAAGGACACTCAAAAGCCTGCCATCCATGGATTCTGTCAGTGTTTTGATCTGTTCACCATCAACATTGCGTGCAGCAGCAACCACAGCCTCCCAGACACTGTTCAGAGAGGTGGACTGTTTTCCCTCCTTGTAAATCTCACATTTGATGATGGACCACAGGTTCTCTATGGGGTTCAGTCAGGTGAACAAGGAGGCCATGTCAATTGTTTTTCTTCTTTTAGATTCTTTCTTGCCAGCCATGCTGTGGAGTACTTGGACGCGTGTGATGGAGCATTGTCCTGCATGAAAATCATGTTTTTCTTGAAGGATGCAGACTTCTTCCTGTACCACTGCTTGAATGTGTCTTCCAGAAACTGGCAGTAGGACTGGGAGTTGAGCTTGACTCCATCCTCAACCCGAAAAGGCCCCACAAGCTCATCTTTGATGAATCCAGCCCAAACCAGTACTCCACCTCCACCTTGCTGGCGTCTGAGTCGGACTGGAGCTCTCTGCCCTTTACCGATCCAGCCACGGGCCCATCAAGACTCACTCTCATTTCATCAGTCCATAAAACCTTAGAAAAATCAGTCTTGAGATATTTCTTGGCCCAGTCTTGACGTTTCAGCTTGTGTGTCTTGTTCAGTGGTGGTGGTTTTTCAGCCTTTCTTACCTTGGCCATGTCTCTGAGTATTGCACACCTTGTGCTTTTGGGCACTCCAGTGATGTTGCAGGTCTGAAATATGGCAAAACTGGTGGCAAGTGGCATCTTGGCAGCTGCACGCTTGACTTTTCTCAGTTCATGGGCAGTTATTTTAGTTTGTGTCTTGCTTCTAGTCCAAATATCCAAAAGTTCTTAAATCAAGAAGCATTTTTTAGACATTCATTCATTTTCTTTTCAGCTTAGTCCCTTTATTCATCAGGGGTCACCGCAGCGGAATGAACCGCCAACTTATCCAGCATATGTTTTACACAGCGGATGTCCTTCCACATGCAACACAGTACTAGAAAACATCCACACACTCTCATTCACTACGGCCAATTTAGTTCATCAATTCCCCTATAGCGCATGTGTTTGGACTGTGGGGGAAACCGGTGCACCCGGAGGAAACCCACACCAACACAGGGAGAACATGCAAACTCCACACAGAAACGCCAACTGACCCAGCTGACTCGAACTAGCGACCTTCTTGCTGTGAGGCCACAGTGGTAACCGCTGAGCCACCCTGTCACCTGTTTTTAGTTTTTCTGAAAGTATAATTTAACTTCGGTTCAAACTACAAAACTTCCAAAAGTCTAAAATATTTATTGTGGTCAAGACAAAAAATAACATTCACACAAATTAAAAACTTTACATTTACATTCAGTCATTTAGCAGATGCTTCAATTAAGGAGGCATTCAGCGATTCAACAGGAAAATGCACTGTTTTAATATAGGCCCAATCCCAATTCTATTTTTGTCCCCCCTCCCCTTCCCCTTGGTCCTTGAAACCGAGTGTGAAGGGGAAGGGCTTCAAAATTTACCCCTAAGAATTGGGACAGCACTACAGCACCTGCACACGTCACAAAAAAAAAACAATCCTGAAGAAGCCAAAGATCACAGAACTCAATGACTACAGACCTGTTGCCTTAACATCTGTGGCCATGAAGTCATTCGAAAGACTGGTGCTAGCTTATCTGAAGGACATCGCTGGACCCCCTGCAGTTTGCCTATAGAGCAAACCGGTCTGTGGATGATGCAGTCAACATGGGACTGCATTATATCCTACAACATCTGGACAAACCAGGGAACTACGCGAGGATACTGTTTGTGGACTTCAGTTCTGCCTTTAACACCATCGTCCCATCACTGCTCAGGAACAAACTGACCCAGCTCTGTCTGTCAATGGATCACCAGCTTTCTGACAGATAGACAACAGCTAGTCAGAATGGGCAAAATCACATCTGACAGCCGCACCATCAGCACTGGTGCCCCACAGGGATGCGTTCTCTCCCCGCTGCCCTTCTCCCTGTACACCAACGACTGCACCGCAAAAGACCCCTCCATTAAGCTCTTGAAGTTTGCGGATGACACTACTGTTATCAGCCTCATCCGGAACGGCGACGAGTCTGCATACAGACAGGAGGTGGAGCGGCTGGCTTTATGGTGCAGATACAACAACCTGGAGCTGAACACGCTCAAAACAGTGGAGATGATAGTGGACTTTAGGAGAAACCCCCCTGCACTCCCCCCACTCACCATCATGAACAGCACTGTGGCTGCAGTAGAGTCATTCAGGTTCCTGGGCACCACCATCTCTCAGGATCTGAAGTGGGACATTCACATAGACTCTATTGTGAAGAAAGCCCAGCAGAGACTGTACTTCCTTCGTCAGCTGAGGAAGTTCAACCTGCCACAGGAGCTGCTCGTACAGTTCTACTCAGCTGTCATCCAATCCATCCTCTGCACTTCAATCACCGTCTGGTTCAGCTCAGCTGCCAAAACTGACCTCCGTAGACTACAGCGAATAGTCCGGACTGCTGAACGAATCACTGGCACTGCCCTTCCTACACTTCAAGAACTGTACTCTTCCAGAGTGAGTAAAAGAGCTCAAAATCACTCTGGATGCCTCGCACCCAGCACACTACCTGTTTCAACTGTTACCGTCTGGTCGGCGCTACAGAGCACCAAGCACAAAAACAGCCAGACACAGGAAAAGTTTCTTTCCTCAGGCCATCTACCTCATGAACAGTTAAATATTCCCCATAAACGTCCAATCCTTTCTCATACGCACTTGTACACAGCACCTTATAACAATATACAATGCAATACTTTCTCATACGCACTTGTACACAGCACCTTATAACCTGTATATTTACAACATATCTGTACATACAATTCAACATCCAGATCTTTTTTATTTTTTACTTACTGCATCTCTGTTTAATGTTTATTGCCTTTTTCTTTTCTCATATTTAATTTTGTGTTGTCACTTGTCACTTTATGTACACTGGAAGCTTCTGTAGCCAAAACAAATTCCTTGTGTGTGTAAAGCACACTTGGCAATAAAACTGACTCTGCCGCTGCTGTGGCTGGTGTATTCTGGGAAATTTCCTTACACATTGGTTTCAAGTGTGGGCCTGAAAAATCTCAGTTTCAAGGGGTATCTAGCCCTTCCCCTTAGTCCTACACCTTCAAAATGAAGAGAATTGGGACACCCCTAGCCCTTCCCATGAACTGAGGGGTAGGGGTAACGGGAAGGGCTAAGGGGGAGAATTGGGGTTTGGGCCATAGAGACACTAAAGCCCAATCCCAATTCTCCCTACTTATGCTGTGTTCACACCAGACGCGGAACGCGCGGCTAAATCGCGCTATTCGCGAGTAAATAGACGCGTGAACATTTGAGTTTACTCGCTTCATTCGCGCGTCAGACTCCGCTTCTTTCGCGCGTCAAATTCACTTTAGAACAGCCGCGGATTCGCGTCATGGGCAGGGCTTCTGTCTGCCCGGGGACTCTAGCTTCGTTGCTAAATGCTAACATGGATTTTATTGATAAAATAACTGTGTTTATGTGCTTTATGAAGGCTGTAAAACAGCGTCGATACGTTTGAAGCAGTGTCTGAGTCCACTAGATACCTTCAGAGGTGCACCCAGCGCTGTGGGCTCATAAACTCCTCCAGAAACTTAACCTGGATGACTGGGGCTTTCAGCAGTGCTTCTGACTGAGCCAAACCCAGTTTGATGAACTGTTGTCGGTGTTGGCTGGAGGATTTCCCCCGGACACCAACAACAGGTGCTACTTCACAATCATGCCCCCACAAGAGCAAGCTCCTGATTGGTTAACGCGACGCGAATGTCCGCAGAAGTTCAGATTTTCCAACTCGAGCGGTTCGCGCGTTAAGCGCGTCAAACGCGGAAAACGCGCCATTCGCGCCGTGCCATTCGCGCGTATAGCGCCGCAGGATGCCTATTTGCGCGTTTGCATTGACTTAACATGTAAATCACTCGCGCTTGATGCTTCTTCCGCGTCTGGTGTAAACGCAGCATTAGCCCTTCCCCTTTACTAATTCTCTTCATTTTGAAGGCGTAGGGCTAAGGGGAAGTGAAAGGGGGACAAAAATAGATTTGGGATTGGGTCTAAATATATATTTTTACTTCAGTATAAAGTAGAAAACTATTTTTTTAACATAAGATTAAAGTATATAATCTTGCTTTGGACCAACCTAAAAAAAAAACCCTTAAATTGTGCTCATCAGAATCAAGCATTCAGCATTAATGCTTTAAGAGAGCTAATAATCTAAAAATATAACAGGAGGAACTGTGCAAAATGTGCTTTTTTTCTTAGAGTTTTTGTCTTGTTTCTAGTCCAAATATCTAAAAGTTCTTAAATCAAGAAGCTTTTCTAGACAAGCACAAAATATAGTCATGTTTTATGGAAATAATGAGTCGAAATAAAGTTTAATAAATAAAGAGTTTTTCATTAAAAGAAGCTAAATAATTTACTGATGGGCACATCTAAATAATCTCATTTTTCATTTTGACACAAGATTATTTCTCTTCCTCCATTGTCAGATTATTTCGCTGGTTTTAAGGATAAACTCTCTTCATTTTGACTCATTATTTCTTAAAACATGACTGTTTTGCTTGTTAAATAAATGCTTCTGGTTTAAGATTTTTTAGATATTTAGAGTAGAAACAAGACAGAAAATCTAAGAAAAAGCATATTTTGCAATGTACTGTGAAAAATCTCCATTCTCTGTTTATTAAACCTCACTATGAAGAATCTGAAATATTTCGCAGCAGGGATACTGTGTACATGAGCATGCATTTTACATGATCTCCATTATTCTTTCTACATGCTAATATGAGTTCATCAGAGTTTGTGAGAGTTTTGTGCACAGAAGCAGGACTGAATAAACTGAATATCGCGTGTGAAAAGATCTGCCCTGCCCCGCTCCGTCTGCACCTCGGCCCCGCGCAATTTCTGCATTAGCTTTTTGGCCAGCGGCCCGCGACTACAGAGATTACACTGAGAGAGAACAAACGCACACACACACACACTGCGAGCCGCCTTCTCAATGGATATCTCCAAGCTCTGCGTGTCCTGTTGTGGGGAATTTCCTGCACTCAGAATGAGAAGCGGAGAAAAGCTCATATATGGATGAAGACAACATTATTATCTCTGCTGCAAAGTGTTATTATTATTCCCTCAAGTGAGATTTAACAGAGAAAGGACATTTTTCACAGTATGTTTTCTTCTGGAGAAAGTCTGATTTCTTTTAGTTTGGCTGGAATAATAACATAAAAATATAAAAATATATTTTTATAAACTGCTAAGGTCAATATTATTAGCCCCCTATTTTAGCTAAATAATAAACCACTGTTGTCCAATAACCTGCCTGATACACATTCATTCATTGATTTTCCTTCGGCTTAGTCCCTTATTCATCAGGGGTCACCACCGGGGAATAAACCACCAACTATTCCACCATATGTTTTACGCAGCGGATGCCTTTCCAGCTGCAACCCAGTACTGGAAAACACCCATACACACTCATTCACAGACACACACTCATACACTACGGCTTGTTTACTTCATCAGTTCTCCTATAGCGCATGTGTTTGGACTGTGGGGGAAACCGGAGCACCCGGAGGAAACCCACACCAACATGGGGAGAACATGCAAACTCCACACAGAAACACCAACTGACCCAGCCGGGACTCGAACCAGAGACCTTCTTGCTCTGAGGCGATTGTGCTACCCACTGCGCCACCGTGCTGCCATAGTTATATTATATTATAATAGTTAAAAATTAATTAAGAAATTATTCATAGAGATTTTTAAAAACATATTATATTTGATTATCTTGATCTTTCCTCCAACAACGTTTGATGTTAAAAAGTTAAAAAAGTGACTTTTATTGACAATTTCAATAGTTTAAAGTGCTATATTGTCTGAGGTGAGGTTGTGAATTATGGTACAAAACCCTGGTAATAAACTGCCAGTGCTTATTCTGTTATTTTACAGGCTTATTTCGCTATATATTATTTCTTAAATGGTTTCTAAACTATTAAAATGTCAATAAAAGTCACTTTGTTAAACTGTAGAGCTGAATTTTCAACATCAGAAGTGGACGGAGCAGAGATCAACATCCCATAATGCAATTCACCACCGCAAATAAACACAAAACACACTAAAATACAGAAACTGTTCATTAACGGAGAGACTTTTATAGTGTAGTATCTTGCAAAACTAGTAGTCAAATATTATGTGCTGTCATCATGGCAAAGATAAAAGAAATCAGTTATTAGAGATGAGATATTAAAACTAATATACAGTTGAAAGCAGAAGTTTCCACACACTGTATAAAGGCACATCACCATTTAAATAAAGTCAGATGTTAATGTGACTAAACTTTTCCTCTTTTAGGTAAGTCAGGATGATCACATTTGTTTCTGTTCTGCTTAATAGCAGAATAATGAGAGAGAGATTGTTGGAGAAATTGTTATAACTTTTCTTGAAAGTCAAGTTTACATACAATAAGATTATTCTGCCTCTCAGCTCAGATGATGGTGTCAAGGTTTTGGAAGTTTCTGATTGGCTAATTGACAACATTTGAGTTAATTGGAGGCACAACTGTGGAATAGTATTGAAGGAAAAGCTCAAACACACTGCTTCCTTGTGTGACAACATGGGAAAATCAACAAGCCAGAATCAACACAAAAGCCAGATTACAATTAGCTAAATTACACTGGGAAAAAGACTAATGTTTGGAGACATGTCCTGTGGTCTGATGGAGCTAAGATTGAACTGTTTGGCCATAATGACCAGTGTTACATTTGGAGGACAAAGGGGAAAGCTTACAAGCCTAGAAACACCATCCCAACTGTGAAGTATGGGGGCGGCAGCATCATGTTGTGGGGCTGCAGGAGGGACTGGTCCACTATACAGCATAGATGGCATCATGAAGAAAGAACATTATGTAGAAATACTGAAGCAACATCTCAAGACATCAGCCAGGAAATTAAAACTTGGCCACAAATGGGTCTTCCAAACAGACCATGACCCTAAGCATACTGCCAAATTAGTTCAAATGTGCTTTAAGGACAACAGAGTGAATGTTTTGGAGTGGCCATCACAAAGCCCTGAGCTCAACCCTATAGAAAATTTGTGGGCAGAGTTGAAAAAGCTTGTGCGAGCAAGACAGCCTACAAATCTGACTCAGTTACAGCAATTCTGTCAGGCGGAATGGGCCAAAATTCCTGCAAACTATTGTGAGAAGCTTGTGGAAGGAGACCCAAAACATCTGACCAAAGTTATACAGTTTAAAAGCAAAGCTAAAAAAATACCAAGGAAATGTGTGTAAACTTCTGACTGTCTCGAAATGAATAAACAATTCTCTCATTATTCTGGCATTTAGCAAATGTAAATGATTTAGGTAATCCTAACAGAACTAAAATAGTAAACGTTTAGTATCATTTACCATCAGACAATATTAAAAAAATGGTTATGCTCCTTTATTAGAGTGTATGTAAACTTCTGGTTTAACTGTATTTAAAAATGTGTCCATTAACCAATATTAAAATCTATTTTAAAAAGCAGGCCTCAATAATCTGTAAAAACGCTCATCCTGGTGTAACCTCTTGTTCCTCAGGAGTGTTTATTGATCTTCTAGTCACACGCATGCTATAAAGAGGAACTTCGACAGGCCGCTAGCACGCTATGGGAAGCTCTGGAGGTCGAGTAAAAACATTTGTGTTATCAGCATGAAGGAAATACCAGCGCAGATGCCAGACTGCGGCTCATAATCTCTCATCCTGCGTCCTGACATTCAGCAAACGTTCCTGGAAATGCCCGGGAATAGCACAAAACCTCGAAAGGGAATAAACAGTGCTGTAAAGCGGAGCAGGATAATTATGCAGCAGGTCAAAGGTCATCTGATGCAGATAAACAAACAGGGCCTGCGCGGTCAAAAGTCCACTGGGTTTGTAAATGAACTCTTTAATCTTGAAGCTCATTAAAGTCATTAATCTGTAGTAACCGCCTCAGAGGATCATAAAACAATTATAATAAATGTTGTGACAAAATTACTTAAAAAAAGAGAGAAAAACGTCACATTTATAAAAGAGAGAAAGATTTCCGGCAGCTGGCTCTCTGCAACTCTCACATGGTCACCCACTGAAGCTAAGCAGGGCTGTGCCTGGTCAGTACCTGGATGGGAGACCACATGGGAAAACTAGGTTGCTGCCGGAAGTGGTGTTGGTGAGATCAGCAGGGGGCGCTCAACCTGCAGTCTGTGTGAGTCCTAATTCCCCAGTATAGTGAAGGGGACTCTATACTGCTCAGTGAGCGCCATCTTTCATATGAGACGTTAAACCGAGGTCCTGACTCTCTGTGGTCGTTAAAAATCCCAGGATGTCCTTGGTAAAAGAGTAGGGGTTTAACCCCGGCATCCTGGCCAAATCTGCCCACTGGCCTCTGTCCATCATGGCCTCCGAACCCTCCCCATATCATAATTGGCTTCACCACTCTGTCTCCTCTCCACCAATCAGCTGGTGTGTGGTCTGGTGCAAAATGGCTGCTGTCGCGTCATCCAGGTGGATGCTGCACACTGGTGGTGGATGAGGAGATTCCCATCTTGATATAAAGCGATTTGAGTGCCCAGAAAAGCGCTATATAAATGTAAGGAATTATTATTATTTTAATTATTATTATTAGTATTTATAATGGAGAGGACAGAGATTCTGCATGTTTACATTGGTTTTTGTTTGATTTATATTGTATCTTAGTTTTCTTTATTATTTTCTTCATCTTTTTATTGTTATTATTTTATTATTATTATTTTTACCGCTGATACGTTTGCATATTTGTATTTGCATATTTATCTGTATTGCATCAGTTGTCTTCATAATTTTATTTTATTCATTCATTCATTTTCGTTTCAGCTTAGTCCCTTTATTAATCCGGGGTCGCCACAGCGGAATGAACCGCCAATTTATCCAGCACGTTTTACACCGCCGATGCCCTTCCAGCCGCAACCCATCTCTGGGAAACATCCACACACACACACTCATTCACACTCATACACGACGGACAATTTAGCCTACCCAATTCACCTGTACCGCATGTGTTTGGACTGTGGGCGAAACCGGAGCACCCGGAGGAAACCCACGCGAATGCAGGGAGAACATGCAAACTCCACACAGAAACGCCAACTGACCCAGCCAAGGCTCGAACCAGCGACCTTCTTGCTGTGAGGCGACAGAAATACCTACTGTGCCACTGCGTTGCCCTTTAATTTATTTATTTTCTTATTATTATTGCTTTTGTTTTTTCCCACTGCTATTACCTTTTGTTTATTTGTATTTATACAACAGTTCTGTCTGGTTCTTGAATCTGATTGGCTGATAGCCGTGCAATATTCTGCAATAACAGCATTTGTACAGCCTCCTCAGTCTTGTGTATTACTCCCCCCACATACAGCGACAAGAGGACACTACAGTTTGACAAATATTGCAGCTGTTGGACAACATAATGTACGTTTGAGGCGTTTTTAGTGGAGAATCTATAGTTTAGATTGCAACTATGTAGTTAATTTATAAGGACAGTGCCTACTTTAAATATTTATTATTTCTGAGAGACAGCATGTCGGCATCCATTAGCCAAATACAGTTGACGCTGTCTATCCACAAGATGGCGCCAGGACCAGATAATAAGCCCTTAGAACACGGCTATTCAATTAGTTTGTCATAGGGGCCAGTTCATGAAAAGCATCCCAAATGAGGGGCCGGAGAGATATGACTTTCAATATGTAGTAAGTGATGACGCAACTGCAATATAAGAGCCCATATGTTGTATTTTTGCTCTTTGAGACACCCAAATTGGCTTTTTCTACATTAAAATTTTTATATTTTGTATTTTGAAACTACGTAACATCACGGCATTGTACAATGTGGCTTTTTTTTTTTACAAACATACTCAAATGTTGTATTTCAAAGCACAACAAAATCAGTGTATTGCTGAAGTAGGATTCTACATTCAGACACATTCATCACACACGTTTTAAACTGCATAACAATTAGGGATGCAACAATTATAGATTTTGGTGGTACGATTAGTCTGAAGAATAATCACGGTTTCACGGTTATCACGATTATTATTATGCATTTATTAAATTCAAAACACTACTAGTTAAGAAAATCACAAGAAAACTGCTTATATTTTAAAGTGTTGTTTATTGCTGCTCAGTAACCAAATACAGCACTAAGTGATGTTTTATAAACAAAAAAATTTCGGGAGGAGCACGGTCAGTCTTTGACGAGGCTAATTCATCACACATAATCATTCTATTATGCAATCAGCACACGACCAAACCCCTATAAATAATCAAACACGTCATACCTCCGTTTTCTCTTGACTTCAGCATCCCTCCACCACCCCAACTCCACACTATTAAACCAGATACTTAAGTCCGAAGGGGGAGCGTTCTGGAGCCGGGCTAGACACTGCGCTCGGACCCTATCTCTCTATCCTGATAAGGGGAATAACACGAGTTAGGGTGTCTTTCCAAGCTAAGAGCCCTCTCCCTGGACAGCACGCCAAATACGCATATTTTATTCAGTCAAATATCTGTAAGTGTGAACTCGTGAAATATTAATAAAAAACAAACAATAGTCCATTTCTCTTTTTGAACTAAAAAATAAATGTAAAAGTTTTTGATTTAAACATGAGTGATCATTTTACAATGAAAATAAATGACAGAACAATGAATAAATACAAATAAGAATAAATAAAAACAGTATTTGTCTAATGTTAATTTAAGCTATATATTAGCTTATTATATTATAGCTTATATATTAAGTATTTAAATGAACTGTTGTTATTATCTGCGTTCATACATACATAATCATTTGGACAATTTGTAATAATTCGTCTAACGTATCTTTTGTTTACATTGCACTGAAAGCCACGCGCAACTCACACCGCTACAGCGTGAGATAATATGCGCACGTCTCCATTGGAAATAATGAACTTGCATGCAGAGAAGACGCAAAAGTGCGAAAAAGAAGAACGGCCTGCTTTTGTTCCGCGCAACAGAAACGCGGCGTTGAGAAGTCTTTAAGATTAATTAACCGGTAATTAATTCGGCTGCCCGCGCCACTCGCTTAATGTCAGATGACTCACGTTCTGCGCAGCCTTCAACTGCAGCTTGTGCTGTATTGAACAGAGGCACGTCACTTCATAACTATAGCGGTGGTTTTTCGACTGAACTAAATTTATTTTTGATGTCTTGGTCACACTATTTGGAGGGCCGGAACAAATTGCCTCGGGGGCCGGGTTCGGCCCGTGGGCCGCCAATTGAATAGCCCTGCCTTGGAAGATTAAAACAACATGTTTTTAACTACGTCTGATCAAATCATTATTAAACTGGCAAGTGATATAAGTCGATCTCTCTCTTTTGTATAGATTGCAGCTATGCAGTTTATTTATTAGGACAGTGCCTATTTTAATACAGTTACTTTCCTATCCCGGTCCTCAACCGTGTAATTCAGAGACCTCACCCCTAAACAGGGCAGTGATTGCGCTGCTTTTTTTCGGGGTTAATTATTGTCCTGATGCAACAGAGAAATACTGTAGACTGTAACACTGTAAGAAGATATCTCTGTAGATGGAGGGCATTTCATGTCAAGTTCAGCCTTATAATCTTAAAATGTGAGCAAAATCCCCTGTTTTGTCATCACTTTATACGCTTGAGAAGCATTCAAACACTAGCTCTAAAGTGACGTTGGTGAATTAGTAACGGGTTCTGCTGTTCTGAAGTCAGCTGCAGATATGAATGAACGGCGGAAAAAAGTAGTTCCCAATACAAAAGGGTTTTTAGACTCTCTGTGTTTGATTTTCTTTTTTATATACAAGATTATACAGAGGAACTGTTGTATAAACACAATATCACACGAGTAGCAGTGCGATATGGCTGTATATCAGCACTGGTGGGACGCCTGCAGCCTCATGCCAACACATGCCTCCCACCAGTGCTGATATGCAGCCATATCACACTGCTACTCGTTTGATATTGCTCATTTATACGATTGTGTTTTTGTATAACATGTCTTTATTAAATTTTTACAATATATATTTTTTTCCTTATTACATACGTGACCTTTTCAAGAGCCAAACATGTTATAAGGTTTCTCAACCAAAGTCCAATGGAAGGGCGATTAACATTTTTCCAACATAAAGCAATAGAACGCCTTGCTTGAATTAAACATAAATCAATCAATTTTCTTTCTTTAGTAGAAAAAGAACAACTGTCTTCAGACATATTCAATATACATAATCCAGGACATAACGGATGTGTAAAAATAAAACTGTGGTATAGGGGAATTGATTTACTAAATTGGTTGTAGTGTATGAGTGTGTGTGAGAGAATGAGTGTGTATGGGTGTTTCCCAGTCTTGGGTTGCAGCTGGAAAGGCATCCGCTGTGTAAAACATATGCTGGAATAGTACAGCATTGTTCACAGTCAAATAAAAAGTGCTAACGTTGTTTTCAAGTCAAACTTAGATGAGATTTCAGACCTAATATTCAAAGTACCATGGTAAACAATATAGGGACCGTGTCACAGGTTGGCACTGAATGAATGAGCGAATATAAAACTAACTTTACCTCAATCTATATTATTTATAATATATACTGTACCTGACACTATTTAAATGGCAACTACCATGTAATTATTTTGAAAAACAAACAATCAAACAAACAAAAGTTCTATTAAATCCTCTTAATTTATACTACTACTACTAACGTTATTAATAATAACAATACAATGACATCAGTGATTTGTAATATGATAAATACTGTAGATTGTTGTGTTTTGTTCAGTTTCGTTTTATCGTTTCATGCTGTTGACATTTTCTTATAAATCATTCAAATATAAAATCACTCACCTTGTACCTGTTTAATTGAGTGTTTTCTCCAAACTAGCGTTAGTTCGTTTGCTGTCTATCGCGTCGTCGCGCCTCGATGACGTCACACAGACGCTTGAACGCGTTGCATAAAAAAACAACACAAATCCTTTATTTTTAGTTCTGTTTCTTAAGACAGAGTCCACTAACGATGCGGGATGTTTATATTATTTTGTTAGCGCCTTAAAACCTAAAGTTTCAGCTCGCATTAGCTTTAGCATCTCTGCAATATGAGATGAAAACATCTAGCATATACGGTTTCATAATAAGACTCTTATTTTTTAAATACATATTCTGATAATGTTCTGTACAGAGTTAATAAAGTGTATATACCTTCTAAATGATCACACATAGGCCATATATCAGCAGTAGAAGTTTTATTATTAATTTTGCCATCATCATAAATATGCTATGCAAAAACAAAACGCCATACGTGACCATATGAGCATGAATTAATTATAGCAGTAGTTCTTCAGGATTTCCTTCATAATACAACTATGAGCACCTGCAAAGAGTTTCAGCAGGTCACAGACACAATATTTCAAAGAAATAAAACATTTGATTAAGAACTTTGATAAATACAAAAAAGTAGATATTACAAATCTGTACAAAAATAAAATCAGGCACATGGAAATAATGTGCATATTAAAAAGCTGCTGCGTATTTACATGTGGATCACATTTTGGGATCATAATCAATTAGAAAACAGCTTCAGTGTATGTCGTCAGGCAGATGAATCTGCATTAAGCTTATGAAGACAGAAGGCATTGCTTTGATAGACTGGCACAAAAGCAGCTAAACAGGCACTCTTCATCCTTATCTGTGCTTTACCGCGGTATATTTGGAAGCAGAAATACATTATCAGCATCAGCATTCCAGTTTTGAAAGGACAAGCTCTTGCAAGTGTGCATCTAATATGCATATATGCACAATTTACAACAAAAGTATCCAATTATTGAAGTTCCTTACCAAATATTTTGCTAGTGAGTTTTTTTTAAGAGTAAGCAGATTATTTTGCTTGTTTTAAAGAAAACCTCATTTAATTTTGATTCATTATTTCTGTAAACAAGACAATGTTTTACTTGCATACAAAATGCTTCTTGATTTAAGAAGTTTGAGATATTTGGACTAGAAACAAGAGTCTAATAGTAAGTATTAATAGCATATTTTGCAGTGTCAGAATGCACCGGACGCTGCGTACAAACATCACTAATATTCAGCATCTCGACCTGCTGGCCAGTTTTCCTAGATTTCAGGAACTCAAAGAAGATCTTTGGTTTTTGGATCACGATGAGGAGGTCTGGATCTAAAACCCAGGCTGCGGCGTGACCCGAAGCAGACACCGCTTGTGCTTCATGGTCAGCCCGTACTCTGGGGTCATATCCAGCATTTCTCCTGGCATCCCGGTGAACTTTAACCTTTGCAGCAGGATGGCCAGGAACAGGAAGACTTCAGCACGTCCGATGGACTCTCCAATGCAGCGGCGCTTTCCCAAACCGAAAACCAACACCTTCTCGCCTTCCACCTTATTCACTTCAGTACCGTCCGCAGTGAGGAACCGGTCGGGAATAAAAGATGAAGGATCCTTCCACAGTTCTCTGCAAACACAAATAACAGGTTCAGCTGGGTTTGAGTCACATATAAATGTACAGAAATATAAATATACAATAAAAATACAGTTGTTCATAGTAAATACTAGTGATTCATGATACATCGGTGGCCATATGAATATCAGCTGGTAAAAGCTATTTTTAATATTATCATTGTCGCTCTAATAACAAAATTAAGTGGACATCTTTCTTTATTCTGATAACTTATTCTGATGTGTTATTTCTGCTGGTTAAAACCTGTTCTATGCTTGCTGAATGCATCCATTTTAATATAATTTTACAGATACTTCAATTTTTCTTAATGTTCAATGAATTTGTTGCTTTATTTATGCTTTTTTGCCTTTTTTTGCCAAAAGAACTACATGAAAAAATACTGTAGTATTCTATAGTAAATACTAGGCATGCTTGATATATTGGTGGCTATATCAATATTGGCTGCTAAATAATAATAATAATAATAATAATAATAATAATAATATTCATTCATTTTCTTTTTGGCTTAGTCCCTTTATTAATCTGGGGTCGCCACAGCGGAATGAACCGCCAGCACATGTTTTACGCAGCGGATGCCCTTCCAGCTGCAACCCATCTCTGGGAAACATCCATACACACTCATTAACACCCATACACTACAGATAATTTAGCCTACCCAATTCATCTGTACCGCACATGTTTGGACTGTGGGGGAAACCGGAGCACCCTAAGGAAACCCACGCGATCCCAGGGAGAACTCCACACAGAAACGCCAACTGACCCAGCCGAGGCTTGAACCAGCAACCTTCTTGCTGTGAGGCGACAGCAATACCTACTGCGCCACTGCGTCGCCAATAATAATAATAATAAATAATAATAATAATAAATAATAATAATAATAAATAATAATAAAAATAAATAATAATAATAATAATAATAATAAACATAAATAATAATAATAAATAATAATAATAAATAATAATAATAATAATAATAATAAATAATAATAATAATAATAATAAAAATAATAATAATAATAATAATAATAATAAAAAATAAATAATAATAATAATAAAAATAAATAATAATAATAATAAATAATAATAATAAATAATAATAAAAATTTATAATAATAATAATAATAATAATAATAATAAAAATAAAGAAATAATAATAATAATAATAATAAATAATAATAATAATAATAAAAATAATAAATGTTGTATATGATGCTCTTTTCTTAAACACAAACTGCTACAATATATGCAAACAAATTAAGAATGCAACCAAAGCCAAAATTACAAATTTGCATAATCAGATCACAACAATAAATCACACCTCAATAAAAACAATAAATAAGACTGTTAATAAAATAAAGACTGTTAAATCACAAATGAAATCCTTTACTTAAGAAATGTACAGTCTTAAATGCTATATTTATTATTATTGTTATCGTTTTAATAAGCTGATAAATTAGGTAAATTTCTTCTGGTTTAACCATTTTACATGTTTGCTGCATGCCACTTTTTCAGTGGCTTTATTGCTTTGTTGTCGTTTTTTTTTTGTCAGGCAATAGATTACATTTATATAAAAGAAAGTTGGCCATAGAAGTGAATAGTTAATGAATTCAATTCAGAGTTGTTCTCTGTGTGTGTTTGCCTTTTGGTCTTCCAATCCTGCAAAAAGTTATTATTTTTATTTATCAGCCAATATATCAGATATTAACCTGCAAATCTAAAAGAGTCATCGGCTATTGGTATCAGTCTCAAATTAAACATCGGCTCATCCATAGTAAATACTGTGGTGTTTTTGAACCATACAGTAGTATAGTGTACAGTATATACCATATATATTATAGTTTTTACAACACTTTGTTAACGAATGCTCTAGTATACTGTAATTTAACTATAGTGACCTAATAAAATGTATTAAATACTATAGTTGTTGTATAGCAATGGTATGATCAACACAACGGATTAAGTACTATAGTTGTTCTGTTGCCATAGCAACTGTAGAATCACCACAACAGATCAATTACTATAGTTGTTCTGTTGCCATAGCAACTGTAGAATCACCACAACAGATCAATTACTATAGTTGTTGTGTTACCATAGCAACTGTAGAATCACCACAACAGATCAATTACTATAGTTGTTGTGTTACCATAGCGACTGTAGAATCACCAAAACAGATCAATTACTATAGATTTTGTGTTACCATAGCAACTGTAGAATCATCACAACAAATCAATTACTATAGTTGTTGTGTTACTATAGCGACTGTAGAATCACCACAGCAGATCAATTACTATAGTTGTTGTGTTACCATAGCAACTGTAGAATCATCACAACAGATCAATTCAAGCTCTTTACTAAAGCACTGCATTTTCTTGATGTTTTGAGAAAGCATTGTAAATCAGACTAGAGTATTAATGAGAAACTTACGGGTCATGGTTGACTTGCCACTGGTTTACAAACACACAGGTGTCTTTGGGAATAAAATAGCCATTGAGTGACGTGTCTTTGGATGTGCTGAAATAGAAAAGCACAGCTCTGGTAAACACCAAAATTGGATTCAGCTCTGTTTTTCTTTCTTCACCGATGCCATAATGCCGTTTTCAACTCACCAGTGAGGAATGGTGAAGGGAAGGAAGGATGAATGACGGAAGATCTCCAGAATGAAGGACTCCAGAAGCGGCAGGTTTGCCCTGTCTGATAAAAGCGGTGTACGATCCTTCCCGATCTTTTCGTCTAGAAGAGAGTTTTATATTGGTCAGATTTCACATTCTATTTAATTTGGAGTGTATTTGCATTGCAATAATTATTGTTCTAAAGCTGTTTTACAAAAATATGCATGTTATTAATATACATTACAATCAAAAGCAGAAAAGTTAGGGTGAAAATCAAGTAGTCCACAAGTCCAAAACTAGACCAGTCAGCAAATACACAGAATGAATGACTAGTGAAGTCTGTCTAATCCAAGGGTGCCCAAACTTTATCATATGAAGGGCCAAAAACATTGGCCATATCATTGATAATCGTGGGCCGAAGATAAATATACCAAATTACTTCACATTAAATTTGCCATAGGTCATTTCCTAATTTATTTCTTAATATTTCAAAATGAATAGAAAACATTGCTTTGAATCATATTGCCTAATGCAGGATAACTTTTAAATTATATCTATAGAAATAAAAACATTTAAATGTTTGATTCCTGTCTAATCAAATCGCACAAAGAAGTAAAGAGGTAAATCGCCTCATAATGAACAACCTCAAGACATGGGCGATTTATAATTGCAGCAAACTTTTTGGAGGTATTAAAAGTGTCCAAGAAGATGTCCAAAATCTTTACACGCATTGACCCAGAGACTGTTTAGATGCACGTCACTGATGAGAAGATGATGGATGTTTACTGTATGATGACCAAAATGGCCTTAAACACCCAGCAGGCACAGGACGTCAACATGACGTCAGATTGAAGTTGTACCCCAACGTCTGGAGACGTTGCATTTTGTTTGGAAATAAAAATCGAGTTGATGTCAGAACTCAACGTCAGGCCGACCTCACTATCCAACGTCCAGCAAAATATCAATGTCTAATGATGTTACAGCTTGACGTTGTGTGGACGTTACCATTATGACGTTTATCAGACGTTGGATTTTGCTTGCCAATTACCTGTCGATTAAATGTCAGTATTTGATGTCAATATGAGGTTAGTTTAAGATGTTTGCTCGACGTTGGATTTCGGTCACTTTCTAACAACCTAAAATCAACCAAATGTCAACGCCATTATTGGACATCAAAATAACATTGTGCATAGACGCTAATTAGACATTGAATTTTGGTCACCTGACATCACAACCTAAATCTAATCTAATATTAATGTCTTATGATGTTGTGTGCCTGCTGGGCAATCACTAAATGCACTACAGAATGTTACGTTTACACACATCCACATATTACATGTAAATGCATCAGCTTTTTACAGCGTAATACTTACTTACTCTTAAGTAATTTTGAAAATGCTTTTTCAAAACTTTTTACTCTTACTTTGAGTAATATTTACAGCAGACACTTTTACTCTACTTGCACTACATTTTTTAAGCAAGTAATGGTACTTAAGTATGATTTTTCAATACTCTTTGCACCACTTCAGATGGGATGGTGGGCCAAATCAAAAGTTACCATGGGCCAACAGTGACCCGCAGGAACTAGTTTATGCATCTCTTTTCTAATCTGTCCATTTGATGCAGTTTGAATTATTCTTAGACGTCTCTTAGATTTTCACTGACAGACCAAATTTAGCCTTGTTTTAGCCTATTTTTAGATGTCTATTAGATCTTTATTAAATACAAAATTGCTTGGTGGGTATTGCTGCTTAAAATGATCAATTCTTGTCATGTTTTAGGCTGTACTAATTCTATATACCGCCAAAAGTTATGACAAATCAAGCAGAAGAGATAGAAACAACTGTGAGAAACAAAATGTATTCATGGCCAAACTGAAGCAGGATTTCCAGAGCAAGAGTCATCATGTCTGTTCTTATCATTTCTGCTCAAAACGGGAAATATTTCATCTTCATCAATTCTGATTATAGGTATTATTTACAACCTATTTAATTCACTTTGTCAAAATAATACAACCTTTCCCTGCTTACTAAGTCATTCTCTATATAATTTTGCAGCTTCAGTGTTTTTTCCCATGGTTTATCCAGCGTAAATACGCAGAACAGTGTATTTTAGTAGTACATTAAACATGCAAACCCACATTCAAAAATACTACAGTAATTTATAGAGGTGTTACTATAGTAAATCAAGTACTTGAATTAATCTGTTGTGGTCATTCTTGCTATGATAAAACAACGACTATAGTAATAAAAACTATTACTTTTACTGTAATATTCTATACAAGTAATCCCACATGAAAATAAAATAATACAGTAATTTACAGTAAACACTATAGGGTTTTTGAACTGTACTATAGTAAAGTAGGTGAATTAATCTTGTGGTGGTTCTATAGTTCCTATAGTAACACAGCATCTATAGTAATTGATCTGTTGTTGTGATTCTATAGTTGCTATGGTAACTATAGTAATATAAACAAATGAGCCGATACTATATTTTTCAATACACCGCAGTTTACTGTAGTAAAAACTAAAGCATACTACTGTAATACATACTGTAGCATGCTATCAGTTTACTATAGCTAATATTAGAAGAAGTGAATTACTATAATATATACAGTATAATACACTTCAGCATAGCATGGTTCAAAACACTTGTATTTAATATACATTACTATAGTATTTTTCATGCTGTTGTTTACATATGAGTATCACCTGTATGGTGGCGATGCATTAGGGTTGGAGCAGATTTGGATGTAAACATATGCAGACAGAAAATACTCACCCAATTCTCTTTGCAGTCGCTCCTGGACCTCTGGGTAGTGCACTAGATAGACAACAGCCCAGGACAGAGCGGTGCTGATAGTGTCGAAACCTGTCAATTACCACACACACCATCAACATCAAATTAGGGTTGATTCATTTAATGTTATTTGATGGTATATCCCCTTGTCCCATCCCCCAATCCCAGTTATTTGTATATTCATTTATTCATTTTAATTATATCCTTTTCTTTGTCTAAATATTTCTTCCTTTATTTTTTCATGTGTGCATGTGCATGTGTGTATTTAAATATACAAAATAAGTATAAAAATTACATACAAACTTTAATTTCGAATGCAATTAATCACAATTAATTTTTGCCCAGCAAATATTATATATAATCAAATTATATTTTATTATATTATTATAGAATAAAAAGTTTTTACAAAAAAAAATAAAATAAAATACATTTTTATAAAATAAAATAAAATAAAATTAATTTAAATTAAAATTGTCACACATGCAGAATTATCAGAATCATCAGAATTAGGGAATTAATATGTAGTTTTCTCCTGTTTATTGTCAAACCTGCTGTATTTACATAGTCTTAGTCTATTGAAAAGCAAATTAAAAAAGGAATTTACCATGAGATTAACACCAAAAACAAACAAACAAACAAATAATAAAAAAGTACCTTTACTTTGTTGAAAAGTAAAAATAATAAAATAATAATAAAAAAAATAAAAAATGAAGGAATTTATCATCAGATTAACACAAATAAATAAATAAATAAACAAATAAATAAATAAATAAAAATAATGACGACACACTTCAGTGTGCATCCAGACATTGCACTACTCACCGGCTCCAAACAGGTCATTGACGATTCCCACGATCTTCTCATCGGACACTTGCAGGTTGGAGTTTTCGTCCAGTTTTCGGTCTTCGCAGTGGTTGATGAGAGAGTCGGTGATGTCTCTGATGTTGTCCTGGAAAATATTTAACAGAATGAGCTACAAAGAGCCACGTGACACTGTGAAAACATGCAATATTACATTTCCCTAACAGAGAAATACAATTTTTAATGATTTTATTTATGTGATGATCAAACTAAAATAAATAGATAGTATTTATGTTTTCTGATCTACACTGCGATTCACTGACTTTCAATAAAATGTGAGTCTCATTGCCCTAAATGTGAAACTCATTGCCTTAAAATCAATTAAATAATTTTAAATTATTCAAAGTGTGTGTTTTATTGTGTTGGTTGTATGGTTTAATGCTAAATTGTCTAGGGTTGTGGTATTGGTGTCTGTTGTTGTGGTTTAGTGTAAATTTGTCTTTTTATTTGGTTGTGCTATATTGTTTCTATTGTTTTATTTTAATGTTAATAATTTTTAAGATAATAATTTAATATAAATTTGCATTTTATTTGTTGGACCCTAGGATTATAGTGGCTAATGGGGATCTAAATAAACAATAAAAATAAAACCTATGTGCATATCTATAAAAATTAAGTCAACTTCTCCAAGTTTACTCTTTTTTTTTTTAACTAAAGTCAACTCGTCGCTTTTAGGTTGGCAGATTCTAATAGAAAGAGAAATGCTAATGGTCTAATCTGATTTAATGATCTATGCTAAGCTAAGCTAAAACTGTTCTTGCCAGACCCAGAGATCAGCATTCAAAAATGATAAAAATAAACAGTTTAACTATTAGATATTTGTATATTTGCAGAAAAAAAAAATGTGTAGGGTTCCTTTAAAACTACACTGTAAAAAATGCTGGGTTACACACAATTCCTTTATGTTGTACCAATGCAAATCGATTGAGTTAACTTGTTGGTTGAACATAAAAGAATTAAGTTGTCCCTGCCAAAAAACTCAAGAATTGTGTTTTCCAGCTCATTTTTAATAAGTAGTTTGAAAAAGCAGCAACAAAAAGTTTTGAGTGTATAAGCTCAGCCACAAAAGTATGTTTTGTGTGTGATGTGAGATGCTAATGGTCTAATCCGATTCAACGACCTATGCTAAGCTAAGCTAAAAGGGCTCCAAAAGCTAGAGGGCGCCTTTACAGAAACCCCAAAACCTGGGAAATTGCCTGGGAAAATAGTGGTTGCAAATAAGAAGAAGATTAAACTGCTCCTTGATTAAGCATGACGAATAACACAGGCCTATGACATACCTGCCAACATTTGTCTCTGAAAATCCGGGAGACTGGGGGAGATCTAGGTGTCGGGGGTGAGGTGTCTGAATAATACAGTCTGAATAACACAGCTAAGTAACTGTACTATGCACCGTGTTTCGGGCAGCCGCTGCGATCGGATACTACACCAAAGTCGGCGATTCGGGGTGTCATAGACTGTACCAAAAAAAAAAGTGGGGGGGATTATGGAAATTTTCTGGGAGACACAACAAAACGGGAGGGTGGCGAGAGATGGGTCTAAATTACGGGAGACTCCTGGGAAAAACGGGAGTGTTGGCAGGTATGGCCTATAAAAGAGTCATTTTTTTGAGCAAGATGCTAACGGTCTAATCAGATTTAATGACTTGCTAAACTAAGCTAAAAATTGCTCCTGCCAGAGCCAGAGATCGGCTGAATGGATTAAAAAATGATGAAACTAGGGTTGTCACGATACTGGAATTCGATACCAATTGATACCGAATTTTTAAAAACGCCCATTTCCCGCTAACATTCCTAAACAGTGCTGATTGGCCATTGTGTTCATGTGCTCAACAGAAATGACTGTGATTGGCCGTGAAGGTCATCAGTTCACCGAACTCATCGCTGTTTACTGAGTGTAACCAACGATACAGGGACACTGGAGTGTTTTAAAGCTGTGATTCATCAGCGGATCCCTCATAGGTCAGCTTATAAACAAACCAGCTGATCGACGTGACTTTAAAACGCTCCAGTGTCCCTGTGTCTGTATTCACACTCAGTAAACAGCGGTGAGTTCGGTGAACTGATGACCTTCACGGCCAATCACAGTCATTTCTGTTGAGCATATGAACACAATGGCCAATCAGCAGCATTTAACAATGCGCTCAAATGTTCGCAGGAAATGGACGCTTTTCAAATTTCAGTACTAACTGGTAACGAATTCCAGTATCGTGACAATCCTAGATGAAACTCAACAACCCACCCACCTTATCAAAAGTATCGTAATGCTCCAGCACCAGCCTCTTCATGAATTTACTGAAGCGATCGTTGATATCCAGGAACTTCTTCATCGTCGTGCTCGGCAGAATGCGCAGGAAAGGGATGAAATCGGCAGGGTTTCCGCTGCCCACGATCTTCCCAAACTCATCGCTCATATTAACCAATCGCACCAGTTCATCATCATCATGACTGTGCCGGCGTCCGAAACAGATCCCGCAGATCACATTAGCCACAGAAACTACGATATGTCTGAATGGATCAAAGCTTCCATCGGCTTTCATAACAGAGTGAAGCCTCTGGACCAAATATAAACCCTCATTACTGATGTGCTCTTCTAGGGCGCAGGAATATTTGGGACTTTTTCCTTGCACCGTTGAAAATGTTCGCAGGGCATTGAGCGCCAGCTTTCGGCGTGCTCTCCAGACTCCGACTTGATCCGTACTGAACGCCAGACTCTTTCCATCACTGATGAACTTGGCGCTATACAAATCTGGACGTCCGGAAAACTCTTCACCCTGTTTCAGGAGCGCCTGTCGGATCACATCATTCCCGCTGAGTACGACTACGGGTCGCATGCCGATCTGGATCTGGAAAACCGGGCCGTAGCACTTACTCATGGCTGTCAGACTCAAATGTGGGTTGTTTCCGATTTCCAGGACATTTCCGATAATCGGCAGAGGCTTCGGGCCGGGCAGCTTCTGTAGCCCGTCTGGGATTTTCGTGCGATTTAGGCGCATGAGCAGATACACCAAACATATTGTTATAATGGCCACGAGACTCTCAGACACAGAAATCGGGCCCAATATCGGAAGAATGGTTAGAGCCATTGCTGAATTGATACCCTGTTCAGAGGAAAGCAGACATAAATAAGGCATTAAAGAGGGAATATCAGTAATTATCAGTATCGGGTAATAAATATATACAGTTGAATTGATGTTTTGTGTCTAATGTTTATGTTTTGTGGCATGTAGCCTTGTAATAAGTGGGATGAAGTACATCCAGGTGGTTGTTATTAAAGATTATTACATGGTTTTGTGTGGAATACTTGATTCTGATTGGTCAGTTGTGACATACTAAAGTATGTTATGCACAGACAACAACTGCTGAATAATACAGTTTTATCCGGGAACTGAGATTCATGTTGATACACACCCATGTTTATATGAATCTGCTAGTTTACGCTGCAGATTTAAACTGTTTGGCGCCATCTAGTGTCTGAATAATGTGCAGGTTAGTGTATACTCCATCAGCTGTTTTTGACTGTTTGTCTCCATCTAGTGTCTGAATAATGTGCAGGTTAGTGTATACTCCATCAGCTGTTTTCATTCTGTCAGCTTTGTGTATTTGACTGTTTGGCGCCATCTAGTGTCTGAATAATGTGCAGGTTAGTGTATACTCCATCAGCTGTGTTCATTTTTGTCAACTTTGCGTTTAATTAAAGATTTAATAAACTATTATGGCTCAGAACAATGTTTTGTGTCTAATTTTTCATTTTGTGGCAAGTAGCCGTGTAATAAGCAGGATAAAGTACATCCAGGTGGTTGTTGTTAAAGATTATTAAATGGTTGTATGGAATACTTGATTCTGATTGGTCAGTTGTGACATACTAAGGCATGTTATTCCCAGATATCAACGGCTGAATAATACAGACTCATCCAGGATATGCATCCACATTTATATGTATCTGCTTGTATGCCACACTGCATTTTTTGGACTGTTTGGCGCCATCTAGTGTCTGAATAATGCACAGGTTAGTGTATACTCCATCAGCTGTTTTCATTCTGTCAGCTTTGTGTATTTGACTGTTTGGCGCCATCTAGTGTCTGAATAATGCTCAGGTTAGTGTATACTCGATCAGCTGTTTTTGACTGTTTGGCGCCATCTAGTGTCTGAATAATGCTCAGGTTAGTGTATACTCCATCAGCTGTTTTCATTCTGTCAGCTTTGTGTATTTGACTGTTTGGCACCATCTAGTGTCTGAATAATGTGCAGGTTAGTATATAGTCCATTAGCTGTTTTCATTTCTGTCAGCTTTGCATTTAATTTAACGATTTAATAAACTATTATGGCTCAGAATAATGTTTTGTGTCTAATTTCTATGTTTTGTGGCTGGAAGCAGTGTGTTAAGTGGGATAAAGTACATCCAGGATGGTTGTTTTCACAGAAAATTTCTAATAAATGCAGTTAGAATTAATAAAATTGCATTTTTTTTATTTTAATTAATATTTATAATATTATTTATTTTTTATATTTTAACATATAATTATAATCTGGATTTTTCTCACAGTTGATTTTAATACATCACCTAATGTTTACTAATCTTTAATGTAAAGTTCTATCTGTTGTACTTTATAATTGTTTTGGAATTTAATTTGGTTGGAACATTATTTTATTCTGAACGATAAATCAATACACTAAGTATTATTGTTACTACACCTGTTAAAGTAATTTCGTTTGCAGTCTATGGTGATAATATATTGATAATACCATATATCAAGATACAAGCTTCAGCAATTAATCGCAACAAGAAAATCTGATACCGACAGAAGTCTAACAGTAACACTTCTTGGATGAACGATACTGAGAAAGGTGTGTCTTTCCGCAACCTGTCTGTCATTAATGCTGCACATGCACAAGTACTTTAGTATGCAACTAAATGCTATAAGTGTGCCGCTTAACCAGTGCACATTGGTTGGTTATTTGCACTGCAAAATTCATTAATGATAAACTACACATGGAGAGATTTGTCTCAAGGTCAGAGCACATATCTGAGACACACACGCACACACATACACGCACACACACCTGTATTCAGCAAGATTTACTCACACATGCATGCTGTGCAGCAACATAAAACCTACAACCTACATATATATTACACTATCATTATTTTTATTTTGTCTGAACATCAATCATATGCATATATCATATAACATTTTAAAGTATGATTAAAAAAAAGTGGGGAAACAGTTAAGGGGTTAAATGACCATATGAAGTATTCAATGCAATAAATAACTAACAATCATCATCAAAAAAAATAAATAAAACAACAATAATAATAATAATAATAATAATAATAATAATAATAATAAATACATAATTCTAAAGTTTGGAAAAAAAATCTATTTACACAGGCACACACACACCCACACACACAATATACTCCATATAACTCCATATAAAAACTGGAAATAGGCTTTTTGTACACTGTAACTGATGATGAACAGCAAAATTATGCATTATTATATGCTCTCATGGCTTTGCAATCAAAAAAATGTAATTATAATGCAATATAAATATATATATATTACACATACATTTTATAACTTCATAATTAGAATAAAAATGACCATGCACACCATTCAAGCTGTACAATATTGTGCAAAACATGTAGGAAAAAAGTAAATAAAGTTCATATTTTGACGTTTAAAAGTTGCATAAAGCACCTGCACAATGATCACATATTCAATATAAGACAATACCATTGACATCAGACTCACCCAGAGCGATCGAGTGGACACTTTCCAGTTCTCAGCTGATTCTATCCAGTGTCAATTAGCTCCAGAGGAGTGCTGCACTATTCCAGCGGTAAATCTTTTATAGAGCAGAGCTCGCAGTGATTGGTTGTCCTCCGCGTGACGTCACCGAGCGCTGAAGGCTTTGATGCGGAGAAGCGCTGAGATTTTATTACAGGCTGATCGATTGGACTGAGTAAACTCCCTGAGTAATTACACACACTCACATAACACATATCTAAACTGTGTGACGGAGATTGATGTATGTTACACACGCACACACGGTAAAAAAAGACTATAATGTATGTAAAAGTTATAAATAAAAAAATAATATAATATAAAATAATATATGTGGCGCAGTGGGTAGCACGATCACCTCACTGCAAGAAGGTCGCTGGTTTGAGTCCCGGCTGGGTCAGTTGGCGTTTCCGTGTGGAGTTTGCATGTTCTTCCCGTGTTGGTGTGGGTTTCCTCCGGGTGCTCCGGTTTCCCCCACAGTCCAAACACATGCACTAATGTATAGGGGAATTGATGAACTAAATTGACCGTAGTGTATGAGTGTGTGTGAATGAGAGTGTATGGATGTTTGGGAAGGGCATCCACTGTGTAAAACATATGCTGGATAAGTTGGCGGTTCATTCTGCAGTGGCGATCCCTGATTAATAAAGGGACTAAGCCAAAAAGAAAATGGATGAATGAATGAAAATAATATATTATCGATTGATAATGCAATTGAATTCTAAAATAATAAGTAATATGTCGATATTTATGTAATATAATCATATATATGTCAATATTTAACCCAAATGTAACATTTTTGATTAGGTTATAATTGTACAGCACTAATATTTTAACATGCATTTCAAATTAAATTTGCAATATGTAAAGAAATATAAATAAACATAAATTAATTAATAAACGAGACGCTTAAGTAGGCTTTATAATTAAGCTGAACTGGGTTTGTCAGTGTATTTAATGTTATGTAATAATGTTAATATTTTACAGAACAGTTTGAAGCGACGTGCATAAACTGAGAAATAAATCTCACATTTGATCGCAACTCTTAAACACACACACAGAGCACTATACAGCAAACTCAATGCAGATAATTATTATGTGAGAAAAAAATAAGCCCAATAAAATCCGAATATATAAATCATGGAAAGTTAAACAGCATGCTCGAGATGTTTATTTATCCTTTAAAGCTGTCTAAGCTAAAGTGCCATAAATCAGTGTGATGGTTTAGGCAATTATATGAACTAAATAAATTGTTTGTTGCAACACATCCGATAATTGCCTGCATGTTCGAGTCTCTGCTGATCTGGCACGCGCTTGTAACTCATTAAGCAACAGGTAAAGCATCGCGTGCAAAGGTGTGTGTGTGTGTGCGTGCGTTTGTGAACCGCTGCTGCAGATTCCTTCACACATTTTTCATGCATCTCATTGACTGTCAACAGGAAGAGTTGGCAGAATGGGGTAAAGGCGCGTGGCCGTCGGAGAGCGTGCATGTCAGCGGTTCATGCATAAAAGCACAGGGAGTGTTAAAGCCGGAGTGTTTGTTCTGCGGTGGGTTTATGGGGAGAGTTCCTGCGACCTCAGACTGTTATCGCTGTGTGAAACACGCTACGATAAACTGATCAAACAGAATCGCGTGCGCGCACCTGTAGCGCGGGTTAAAGATTGGCCACGTTGCGTGAGCTGGAGGAGAGGTTCACTAGTTCTGCTCTATTTACCCTCCTGATGGGTTTTATATGTGGGACATTCTACCAGAAACATTATCTGTCTCTGAAATAAAAACATAAACACAGTGAATACAATTATTTCATCCCAAACATGTCTAAAATAGACTGATGGTTGATTTCTGTGAGTTGTTCTGTAAAGGAGTGTCATTTATTTGGTTCTCAGATTTGTTTCTTTATTAAAAACACTTTACACATGCACAAACCCTGTCATTGTCCTCAGCCCAATTGAACCTACAGCTATAGCTTTTTAAAGCCAAGCTTAAGACCCACTTGTTTAAATTGGCTTTTAATGCACAGCACTGACACTTTATGTTTTAATGTTGGTTGGATTTTATGGATGTGTATATATATATATCGCATAGTCTACTTTTCTGTTGGGTTGTATAATTTGCTTTTACTTGTGTAAAGCACTTTGGTCAACCGTGGTTGTTTTAAAGTGCTATATAAATAAAAGTTGATTGATTGATTGATTGTTATGCTAAAAACTGTTATTTAGGGAAAAAAAACTTTAGAAATAGCAAGTTTAACATTCACATCAAATTGATTACATACCTGAAATTATAAATAAATTCTACAAACACAAATACATTTACAATTGGCCCCATGCAAATTGTGTAATGCATGCTTCAGTAAATCAAATTTATGCATTTATTTAAATTACACCTAATTTATTAATAAATGTATTTAGGTTTTCAGTGTTTTCTGGGATAGGGATAGGCTATTTAGTGTATTCTGGCCTGATGAGCTACTTTTGGCTTACTTTAGGTCAAACTATACAGACTACACATCTAAGTTGGCTTTACTTTTAGGCTATATGTAGAAACAAACACCTATGAGAAATCAGTCTTGTGAAGTCTTATGTTGCTCTAAATCTGCTGGTTTCAGACTGTTGAGTGACTTTTTTTTTTGCATAGACTGATTGTCCCTATTATACATTCACAATGGTATGAACCGTTGGGGGGTGGGGGGTGTGGGCAATTGGATATTTCAATTATTAACATTATTATTTAAAATACAGATTAGAGAATTAATCAAGAGAACTTTTTCCTAGATTCATAGGGACCCCCCATACAGGGGCATAGCAACCGGGGGGGACAGGGGGATATGTCCCCTTCACTTTAAGAGACAGACCATTTAGAAACAGGTGATTAAGAATGTAAACTTTTGGATTTCATACAGCTGTTCCCCCCATCTTTAAAATGTCCACTCTGCCCCTGCCCCCATACATCTTGTTTTGACATCCTTTAGGGGGGATCAAACCTTAATTAGTGGGGTCAATCCCCCCCCCCCAAACCCCCCTGTAATTTGCACCCTGGTTCTATTATTGAATTGTATGATTTTTATGCTTGTTTTTGTGATTTTTTTGAGGACTACAAGTTTAAAGGTCAGGCCCTGTCACACATTTTTATAAGTTAAAATGCACATTTCTGGGAGAATGTCCCATATTTAGTTATACATATACAGTTGAAGTCAGAATTATTCGCCCCTGTTTATTTTTTTCCCCAATTTCTGTTTAACGGAGAGCAGATTTCATCAACACATTTCTAATCATAATAGTTTTAATAACTCCTCTCTAATAACTGATTTATTTTCTCTTTGTCATGATGACAGTAAATAATATTAGACTAGATATTCTTCAAGACACTTCTATACAGCTTAAAGTGACATTTAAAGGCTTCACTAGGTTAACTAGGTAATTAGGCAAGTTATTGTATAACAGTGGTTTGTTCTGGAGACAGTCAGAAAAAGAATTAGCTTAAAGGGGCTAATAATATTGACCTTAAATTGGTTGATAAAAAATTCAAAACTGCTTTTATTCAAGCCGAAATAAAACAAATAAGACTTTCTCCAGAAGAAAAAAATATTATCAGACATACTGTTAAAGTTTCCTTGCTCTGTTAAACATAATTTGGGAAATAAAATCAATAAAATTGGGGAAAAATCAAAGGGGGGCTAATAATTCAACTCCATATAAAACTATAATTATAACTTCAACTATATACAGGGCTTGACGTTAAATGTTTTGATCAACAGCCATTGTGGCTAGTAGTTTTCCAACGTTACTAGCCACTCTCCATTATCACTAGCCACAATTTTGTTGTTGGGAAAATATTTTTATATGCAGAAATATGACTTTGACGTGCTAAAATTACTTGATGTAGATTTTGTGTTTTGTCCACATGCCTCCTCATGTATGAGCAAATGGGTCATGGTTTCATAGTGGTTTACTGCAAACAGTTTTTATTTCACATGACTTATCAGAACTCAAAATTAAGGATTTACCAAATTTATCTCTGACCACCAAGCAATAATTATTTTTAGCCACAAATTTTAAATGTGTCAAAATAAGCTGAATATATCTGTATACTATACTTTTTATTTAACAAAACATTTCTTAAAACAAAGAAAAACAATTGACTTTAAAATTAATTATTGTCATGCATCAAACATATGCACAGTAATCTGTCCTGGCTAAAGGTCTCTCAGATCAGCAGTTAACTACACATACATGGAGAGTTAATCTCATATTAAAGCAATGTTGTTGTAAAAAATATTAATTAAACCATATAAAATAAAGTAATCGTAGGCAAAAGAAAGCAGGTGAGAAACATACTGTGTGTGATAATGGAAGGACGATCACACGGTTAAGGCCAATTAATAATCTGCTCAAAGCGAAAGCAACCGGTGCTGCTTACACAAAGACATATTTGGAGCTCTTGAAAGCAGCAAGACTGTGGGTGCATTAGCAAAACATTTTGTCTGGTCTATATGAAAGAGAACCGATCACAGTTGCGTTTCAGGCACGGTTGCTTCAAGCAAGAAAACAGGAGCGCGCACGTGTTTTAAACAGTCGCACGCATCACATCTGATCATCCTCTCATTCGGTATTCACCTGCTTTCTATTGCTCGCACGAATGCAATTATTTTTGTAAGTCGTGCTGTTTCTCGATTCTAAGATCACATTTGCACGCATATTGGGTCATCCTTATAGTCGAACCCTGCTTTTAAGACAACCACAATTTAAAATGATTTTCAACCAGCCAAAGTGGCTATTGGGAGTGTCTGTCTTACCCGCCAAAGCTGAAATCTGCGGGTGTTAATGTTAAGCTTTGACTATATATATAAAATGAAAAGTTATATATATATATATATATAGTTGAAGTCCAAATTATTAGCCCTCTTGTGATTTCCTTTTTTAAATATTTCCCAAATTATGTGTAACAGATTCAGGAATTTTTCACAGTATTTCCTATAATATTTTTTCTTTTGGAGAAAGTCTTGCTTGTTTTATTTTGGCTAGAATAGAAGCAGTTTTTGATTTTCTTTAAATTAATTTTTAGGTCAGTAAGATTGTCTGCAGAATAACCTTAAAATATGTTGAAAAAAATCTGCTCTCCGTTGAACAATAATTGGGGAAAAAATATAAAAGAATGCAAATTTAACAGGAGAGCGAAAATTCTGCCTTCAGCTGTATACACACAATCATTAGCTCTCCTGTGAATTATTATTATTATTTTTTTTGCAAGTGTTGTTTAACAGCAATGTCAATTTCACAGTATTTCCTATAATGTATTTTTAGTTTAACTGGAATAAAAGGCATTTTATTATTTTTTAAATAAATTTTAAGGTCAATATTATTAGCCCCCTTAAGAAATAATTGGTTCGATTGTCTACAGAACAGACCACTGTTGTCCAATGACTTGCCTATTTAGCCTAATTATTCATTCATTCATTTTCTTGTCGGCTTTGTCACTTGCGGGGTCGCCACAGTGGAATGAACCACCAACTTATCCAGCACGATTTTTACGCAGCGGATGCTCTTCCAGCCACAACCCATCTCTGGGAATTTCCACACACACACATTCACACTCATACACTATGGACAATTTAGCTTACCCAATTCACCTGTACTACATGTCTTTGGACTGTGGGGGAAACCGGAGCACCCGGAGGAAACCCACGCGAACGCAGGGAGAACATGCAAACTCCACACAGAAACGCCAGCTGACCCAGCCCAGCCGAGGTTCGAACCTGCGACCCAGCGACGTTCTTGCTGCAAGGCAACAGCACTACCTACTGCGCCACTGCGTTGCCTCTTAGCCTAATTAGTTGAGCCTTTAAATTGCAAACTCTGTGAATGTGCAGGTTTCCCTCATCAGTGTGCAGTCTTTCATCACTCATTTCTGACAGTAAAGGGGGTATTTCATAACGCTAAAGTACCTGCAGAAGTGTAAAAGGTGTTTAGCAAGACAGCATTCATGAAAGTTAAAGCAGCAGATTCTTAGTGTGTGTGTGCCAGTAGTTTTTGTGGTATAAAAATGGCTTTATACACTGTGAAAACTCTTTGTTAATGAACAATTTCTGTATTTAGTGTGTTTTGTGTGGTGATGAATTGCATTATGGGATGTTGATCTCTGCTCTGTCCACTTGTGATGTTGAAAATTCAACTCTACAGTTTAACAGAGTGACTTTTATTGACATTTTAGTCGTTTAGAAACCATTTAAGAGATAATATCTAGAGAAATACGTCTGTAAAATAACAGTAAATGTGCTACAGGTTATTACAAGGTTTCTGTAGCGTAATATATAACAGCAACACACACAATATACACTTGTATACCACCACAGCCATATCACCCTGCAGCCCAAGACCGGTTACTCACTGAAGCTAAGCAGGGCTGAGCCTGGTCAGTACCTGGATGGGAGACCACATGGGAAAACTAGGTTGCTGTTGGAAGTGGTGTTATAGAGGCCAGCAGGGGGCGCTCAACCTGTGGTCTGTGTGAGTCCTAATGCCCCAGTAAAAGTGATGGGGACACTACACTGTCAGTGGGCGCCGTCTTTCGGATGAGATGTTAAACCGAGGTCCTGACTCTCTGTGGTCATTAATAATCCCATGACACTTCTTGTAAAGAGTAGGGGTGTAACCCCGGTGTCCTGGCCAAAGTCCCTCAATCGGCACTTACCCATCATGGCCTCCTAATCATCCCCATCCACCGAATTGGCTCTATCACTGTCTCTTCACTCCACTAATAGCTGGTGTGTGGTGAGCGCACTGGCGCTGTTGTCCTGTGGCTGCCGTCACATCATCCAAGTGGATGCTACACACTGGTGGTGGTGTGGAGAGACCCCCCTCATGATTGTGAAGCGCTTTGGGTGTATGACCATACACAATAAATGCGCTATATAAATACACATTACATTACATTACAATATAGCACTGTAGAATATCACACATGATAACAAAAGTCACTTTTTAGAAGGCTTTTAGGTTAGATGTTGTTGGAAGAAAGATCAAGCTCCCATAATACAACTCAAAAGCAGAAATACTGTGTATGTGTTACCTTAGCAATGAATCAGCAATGAGTTAATGCAAGTAGTTTATATGGTTCAAATACACTATACACAAAAAATGTGAATACCTGTTTTGGGTCAGATATGGACAACCCAATGTTGGGTTATTTTTTTAATTGCATTTTGATATTATATATCAAATATATAGGTTGAACCTAGAAAACAGGAGGAACAATGGCGTTTTTCATCCAGGCTGTGATACACTGGACCAGCTCTATACCCTCACCAGGGTGCTCGAGGGCTCATGGAACTATGCCCAACCAGTTTACATGTTTTGTGGACTTGGAGAAGACATTCGACCGTGTCCCTCGTGGCATTCTGTGGAGGGTGCTGTGGGAGTATGGGGTCAGAGGTGTTCTGTTAAGGGCCGTCTCGTCACTGTATGACCAGAGTAGGAGTCTGGTTCACATTGCCGGCAATAAGTCAGACTTGTTTCCAGTGCATGTTGGACTCCGGCAGGGCTGCCCCTCGTCACCAATTCTGTTCATAATTTTTATGGACAGAATTTCAAACCACAAAAAGGTGGTTTGCCATCTCCAGGTTGGAGGAAGGTCCTTAGCCCAGGTGGAGAAGTTCAAGTATCTTGGGGTTTTGTTCACGAGTGATGGAAGGATGGAGCGTGAGATTGACAGGCTGATCAGTGCAGCGGCAGCAGTAATGCAGTCAATGTACATGTCTGTTGTGGTAAAGAAGGAGCTGAGCCGAAAGCCAAAGCTCTCGATTTACCAGTCAATCTACGTTCCTACTCTCACCTATGGTCATGAGCTTTGGGTCATGAGCCTAGGAAGGTGTTTCAGGCATGTCCCACAGGGAGGAGGCTGCAGGGAAAGACCCAGGACACACTGGAGGGACTATGGCTGTTTCTTAGGGTGTACTCACACTATGCTATCCGAACCGTGCCCAGGCCCATTTCCCGGATCGTTTGAAAAGTGTGAGTCTGAACTGGGCTCAAGCACGGTTCACTTGGCCGGCCCTGGCCGGGTTGGAAGAGGTGGGCCTGAGCGCGGTTCACTTGGGCTCAGGCGCGGTACGCTTGCAGTGTGAGTGTAAGCGTGCCTAAGCCCGAAACTGAAAGTGAGACGTGACTTTTAAGGGACTGTATCATCTGGATTAATTAATCATTCGTACTGTTTAATGAACACAAACTGTCGTAGTTTATGAAAGACGCAAACCCCTCACTGCACGTCAGCTGCACCTTCAGCAAACCTCCTAATTCCTGCAGCACGAGGACTTTATGAGCGTCAAAAGTGGCTGATCTTTTCGCCGAAATATTAGACTGCGTGTCACCGCATATCAAACCACTTAAACGATATAACTAAAGAAATCTCCACTGTGCTGAGCGAGAGCGCTTCTCTTCCTAAACTGAACAGCGCGTCATCGATGACGTAAGCGTGCCCAGACCCGAATGTAATGTGAGTGTGGGCCATCGGGGGAGACGGGAGGGTGGACAAGGGTGCTTTGGCCCGGTTCAACGCAACTGTACATAGTGTGAGTATGCCCTTAATATGTGTTCTTCAGCGGTCTTGCGTCCTCGTGTAACGTCATCATCAGCTGCCAAAGTTCAGTTCCAATATCGCAAGAACAGAGGACGTGTGAAATTTCTCGGATGTGTTCTTGATATCGAGGACGCACCGATGCAGACTTGAGCACCGATCTCGCTCTAGAAGTCCCAGAAGTCATTGCGATTGGAGGTGGGAAGAGCAGCATTTTATATAGATTTATTATTAAAGTTCAGAGATATCACTTATTTACCTCAGGAGTTTCCCTAAATGAAACGGTGAATATAAACATTTTACGGGTGTTTGACGGTCCCGGATTTTACGAAATGTGGGGGGAGGGGGTTGATGGTTGCGATTTTTTTGAAAATTGTGTGCTTGGGGTGTGTATGGGGGGGGTGGGGATTGGGGGGTGGGGTGTGTGTGTGTGTGTGGGGGGGGGGTCTGGTGGGGGTCGGTTGGACAGTAACAATTCCAAATTGGGAAATCGCGGGCAGGTGGGTGTGCCTTTACAAAACCGCACAAATATACACTACCCGCCTATGTCATTTTTTACCCGCACACTGCCCGCGACCCAGCCCCCGAAAAGTGGATGAAAATGAAATGAATGAATGAATGAATGACAATAAATATTATTTACAGCTCTTTGTTATAACAAATAAACAAATCCAGCATACTGTAATACTAACTATAGTAAACTGATAAACTGTAATATTGTAGTATACTTTAGTTTTTAGTGTAGACTATTGTGGTGTATTATATACAAAAAATGTTAGGATGTAATAACCCAACATTGGGTCAAATATGAAAAAAAAAGATAGGTTAAAAATTACTTTTCAATTTTAAATTTAGCATTTTAGAGCAAAATGTTGGGTTAGATCTTCTATACTGAATAAATAGAAATAACCCAGCAGTTGGTTTTGTCTATAATTTATCCAAAATTTGTCACATTCGAACAATTTAATGTTGGGTTATTTTTATTGAAAAAGTTAATTTAATTTTTAGGGCGGTGCAGCGGGTAGCATGATTGACTCACAGTAAGAAGGTCGCTGGTTTGAGTCCCAGCTGGGTCAGTTGGTGTTTCTGTGTGGAGTTTGCATGTTCTCTCCATGTTGGCGTGGGTTTCCTCCGGGTGTTCCGGTTTCCCCCACAGTCCAAACACATGCGCTATAGGGGAATTGAATAAGCTAAATTGGTTGTAGTGTGTGTGTGTGTGAATGCAAAAGTGTATGGGTGTTTCCCAGTGTGGGTTGTGGCTGGAAGGTCATCCACTGCATAAAACATATGGATAAGTTGGCAGTTTCTTCCGCTGTGGCAACCCCTGATTAATAAAGGGACGAAGCTGAAAAGAAAATGAGTGAGTGTAGTATAATAAATGCTGTGGAAAACCATGGCATTGGGTCATTTGTTAATATTACTATTTTTGTATTCCCATTGCAACTACAGAATCACCACATCAGATTATTTAAAGTACTTTACTATAGTGTGGTTCAAAAATACTGCAGTATTACCTAATGCTATACACTCTAAAAAGTGCTAGATTAACACAACCCAGTGTTGGGTCAAATACGAACAATCTAATGTTGGGTTATTTTTATTTAAATTTAAATTTCATTTTTATATTTTAAAAAACTACAACAATGGGTTAAATTCACCCAGCATTTTTTGTAGCAAAATGTTGGGTTATATTTTATCCTATAAATTGAATGAATACAACTAACCCAGCGGTTGGTTTTGTTTATATTTTATCCAAAATTTGACTAACATTTGTTTAGTGTAGTATAATATATGTAGTAGAAAACTACAGTATTGGGTAACTGTATTCTTGTGTTACTATTGCACCTACAGAATCACCACATCAGATTAAATCAGGTACTTTACTATAGTATGGTTCATATGAACAACCCAATGTTGGGTTAATTTTTTAAAGTTCAAACTAAGTTACATTTTTAAAAAGCCAGGTGTTGGGTTTGTTCATATTTGACCCAATGTTGGGTTAACAGAAGCCAGCATTTTGCCGTGTGCAGTATGTTGGATGAGTCGTTCTGGCCTTTGACTCCTCATAATGGGAGTCCAGACTGTCTCCAGGTGATCAAAGATAAGGAACAGATCCCGGGTCAGCGGCGCCTTAACAACTCTACTAATTACAGATGCCAATTGCACACGTAATTAAAGATCTTTTGACTGCTTTGAAGTTCTCAAGTGAGATGAAAGAAAGTCTCTGTCGCACGCAAATTGTCTCTATAGAAGGTTTTAGTGGCCTGAACAAACTACTTTCACTTACCTCACATTGTAGCCTACTTTAATAATTAACATTATATAATCCACAATCTGAAAAGCTCATCTATAAATCTAATATTATGTGTTAGAAAAAATCAAACAGTCACATCACAATGCCTGAGTAACATGAAAGAAATGTATAGAATATTTATATACAATATGCATTTAATTCTGCACTATTATCTTTTTAAATAGTATAATTATGTATATACCACACACACACACACACACACACACACACACACACACACACACACACACACACACACACACACACACACACACACACACACACACACACACACACACACACACACACATTCTTAAAAATAGAGTTCCTTTTCATACACACAAAATATTTTTTTATTTATTTATTTTAATAATTTTAGCTTATTTATTTATTTGTTTCTTATTTATTTTTAAGGTTCTTTATATCATGAAAGAGCTTTTGTGAATGCCAAAGTAAAAAGCTAAGTACTGGACATTTAAGTATGTAGCATGGAAAAAAAATACACATACTCACTGGCCACTTTATTAGGTACACCTTACTAGTACCGGGTTGGACCCTTTTTGCCTTCAGAACTGCCTTAATCCTTGGTGGCAGAGATTCAACAAGCTACTGGAAATATTCCTCAGAGATTTAGCTCCATATTGACATGACAGCATCACACAGTTGCTGCAGATTTGTTGGCTGCACATCCATGATGCTAATCCCAAAGGTTCTCTATTGGATTGAGCTCTGGTGACTGTGGAGGACATTTGAGTACAGTGAACTTGAAACTCGAAAAAACCAGTCTGAGATGATTGGCGCTTTATGACATGGTGCGTTATCCTGCTGGAAGTAGCCATCAGAAGATGGAGACACTGTGCTCATAAAGGGATGGACATGGTCAGCAACAATACTCAGGTAGGCTGTGGCGTTGACACCATGCTCAATTGGTACTAATGGACCCAAAGTGTGCCAAGAATATCTCCCCCAAACCATTACACCACCACCACCAGCCTGAACCGCTGATACAAGGCAGGATGATCCATGTTTTCATGTTGTTGATGCCAAATTCTGAGCCGACCATCCGAATGTGGCAGCAGAAATGGAGACTCATCAGAGCAGGCAACGTTTCTCCAATCTTCTATTGTCCAGTTTTGGTGAGCCTGTGTGAATTGTAGCCTCAGTTTCCTGTTCTTAGCTGACAGGAGTGGCACCCGGTGTGGTCTTCTGCTGCTGTAGCCCATCCGCCTCAAGGTTGGACGTGTTGTGTGTTCAGAGATGCTCTTCTGCAGACCTCGGTTGTAACGAGTGCTTATTTGAGTTACTGTTGCCTTTCTATCAGCTGGAACCAGTCTGGCCATTCTCCTCTGACCTCTGGCATCAACAAGGCATTTGCGCCCACAGAACTGCCGCTCACTGGATATTTCCTCTTTGTCGGACCATTCTCTGTAAACCCTAGAGATGGTTGTGCGTGAAAATCCCAGTAGATCACCAGTTTCTGAAATACTCAGAGCAGCCCGTCTGGCACCAACAATCATGCCACGTTCAAAGTCACTTAAATCCCCTTTCTTCCCCATTCTGATGCTCGCTTTGAACTGCAGCAGATCGTCTTCACAATGTCTAGCCGGTAGCTAGCTCTCTGCAACTCTCACATGGTCGCCCACTGAAGCTAAGCAGGGCTGCGCCCAGTCAGTTCCTGGATGGGACCTGGATGGGTTGCTGCTGGAAGTGGTGTTGGTGAGACCAGCAGGGGGCGCTCAACCTGCGCTCTGTGTGGGTCCTAATGCCCCATTATA
>LR812536.1:1569749-1582249 GCA_903798195.1 Danio kyathit
ATAACTTCATATTAGAATAAAAGTGACCATGCACACCATTCAAGCTGTACAATATTATGTGCAAAACATGTAGGAAAAAAGTAAAGAAAGTTCATATTTTGACGTTTAAAACTTGCATAAAGCACCTGCACAATGATCACATATTCAATATAAGACAATACCATTGACATCAGACTCACCCAGAGCGATCGAGTGGACACTTTCCAGTTCTCAGCTGATCTATCCAGTGTCAATTAGCTCCAGAGGAGTGCTGCACTATTCCAGCGGTAAATCTTTATAGAGCAGAGCTCGCAGTGATTGGTTGTCCTCCGCGTGACGTCACCGAGCGCTGAAGGCTTTGATGCGGAGAAGCGCTGAGATTTTATTACAGGCTGATCGATTGGACTGAGTAAACTCCCTGAGTAATTACACACACTCACTCACACATATCTAAACTGTGTGACGGAGATTGATGTATGTTACACACGCACACACGGTTAAAAAAAAGACTATAATGTATGTAAAAGTTATAAATAAAAATATATAAATAAAATATATATGGCTGGCGCAGTGGGTAGCACGATCGCCTCACTGCAAGAAGGTCGCTGGTTTGAGTGCCGGCTGGGTCAGTTGGCGTTTCCGTGTGGAGTTTGCATGTTCTCCCCCGTGTTGGTGTGGGTTTCCTCCGGGTGCTCCGGTTTCCCCCACGGTCCAAACACATGCGCTATAGGGGAATTGATGAACTAAATTGACCTGTAGTGTATGAGTGTGTGTGAATGAGAGTGTATGGATGTTGGGAAAGGCATCCAACTGCGTAAAACATATGCTGATAAGTTGGCGGTTCATTCTGCAGTGGCGATCCCTGATTAATAAAGGGACTAAGCCAAAAGAAAAATGGATGAATGAATGAAAATGATATATTATCGATTGATAATGTAATTGAATTCTAATATAATCAGTTATATGTGGATATTTATGTAATATAATCATATATATGTCAATATTTAACCCAAATGTAACATTTTTGATTAGGTATAATTGTACAGCACTAATATTTTAACATGCATTTCAAACTAAATTTGCAATATGTAAACAAATATAAATAAAACATAAATTAATGACATAAATTAATAAATGAGACGCTTAAATAGGCTTTATAATTAAGCTGAACTGGGTTTGTCAGTGTATTTAATGTTATGTAATAATTTTAATATTTTACAAGAACAGTTTGAAGCGACGTGCATAAACTGAGAAATAAATCTCACATTCGAATCGCAACTCTTAAACACCACACACAGAGCACTATACAGCAAACTCAATGCAGATATTATTATGTGAGAAAAAAATAAGCCCAATAAAATCCGAATATATAAATCATGGAAAGTTAAACAGCATGCTCGAGATGTTTATTTATCCTTTTTAAAAAAGCTGTCTAAGCTAAAGTGCCATAAATCAGTGTGATGGTTTAGGCAATTATATGAAACTAAATAAATTGTTGTTGCAACACATCCGATAATTGCCTGCATGTTTGAGTCTCTGCTGATCTGGCACGCGCTTGTAACTCATTAAGCAAACAGGTAAAGCATCGCGTGCAAAGGTGTGTGTGTGTGCGTGCGTTTGTGAACCGCTGCTGCAGATTCCTTCACACATTTTTCATGCATCTCATTGACTGTCAACAGGAGAGTTTGGCAGAATGGGGTAAAGGCGCGTGGGCCGTCGGAGAGCGTGCATGTCAGCGGTTCATGCATAAAAGCACAGGAGTGTTAAAGCCGGAGTGTTTTGTTCTGCGGTGGGTTTATGGGGAGAGTTCCTGCGACCTCAGACTGTTATCGCTGTGTGAAACACGCTACGATAAACTGATCAAACAGCATCGCGTGCGCGCACCTGTAGCGCGGGTTAGAAGATTGGCCACGTTGCGTGAGCTGGAGGAGAGGTTCACTAGTTCTGCTCTATTTACCCTCCTGATGGGTTTTAGTATATGTGGGACATTCTACCAGAAACATTATCTGTCTCTGAAATAAAAACATAAAACACAGTGAATACAATTATTCCAATCCCAAACATGTCTAAAATAGACTGATGGTTGATTTCTGTGAGTTGTTCTGTAAAGGAGTGTCATTTATATTGGTTCTCAGATTTGTTTCTTATTAAAAAACACTTTACACATGCACAAACCCTTGTCCTTGTCCTCAGCCCAATTGAACCTACAGCTATAGCTTTTTAAAGCCAAGCTTAAGACCCCTTGTTTAAATTGGCTTTAATGCACAGCACTGACACTTTATGTTTTAAATGTTGGTTGGATTTATGGATGTGTATACGTATATATATTGCAATAGTCTACTTTTCTGTTGGGTTGTTATAATTTGCTTTTACTTGTGTAAAACACTTTGGTCAACCGTGGTTGTTTTAAAGTGCTATATAAATAAAAGTTGATTGATTGATTGATTGATTGTTATGCTAAAAACTGTTATTTAGGGAAAAAAAACTTTAGAAATATAGCAAGTTTAACATTCACATCAAATTGATTACATACCTGAAATTATAAATAAATTCTACAAACACAAATACATTTACAATTGGCCCCCATGCAAATTGTGTAATGCATGCTTCAGTAAATCAAATTTATGGCATTTATTTAAATTACACCTAATTTATTAATAAATGTATTAGGTTTCAGTGTTTTCTGGCATAGGGATAGGCTATTTAGTGTATTCTGGCCTGATGAGCTACTTTTGACTTACTTTAGGTCAAACTATACAGACTACACATCTAAGTTGGCTTTACTTTTAGGCTATATGTAGAAACAAACACCTATGAGAAATCAGTCTTGTGAACTCTTATGTTGCTCTAAATCTGCTGGTTTCAGACTGTTGAGTGACTTTTTTTTTTTTTGCATAGACTGATTGTCCCTATTATACATTCACAATGGTATGAACCGTTAGGGGGGGGGGGGGGGGTTGGATTATTCAATTATTTAATTATTATATTATTATTATAAATATTATTATTAAATATTATTATTATTTAAAAATACAGATTAGAGAATTAATTAGAGAACTTTTACTTAGATTCAAAGGGACCCCCCCATACAGGGGCGTAGCAACTGGGGGGGGGGGGGGGCAGGGGGATATGTCCCCTTCACTTTTAGAGACAGACCATTTAGAAACAGGTGATTAAGAATGTAAACTTTTGGATTTCATACAGCTGTTCCCCCCACTTTTAAAATGTCCACTCCGCCCCTGCCCCCATACATCCTGTTTTGACATCCTTTAGGGGGGATCAAACCTTAATTAGTGGGGTCAATCCCCCCCAAACCCCCCTGTAATTTGCACCCTGGTTCTATTATTGAATGTATGATTTTTATGCTTGTTTTTGTGATTTTTTTGAGGACGACAAGTTTAAAGGTCAGGCCCTGTCACACATTTTTATAAGTTAAAATGCACATTTCTGGGAGAATGTCCCATATTTAGTTATACATATACAGTTGAAGTCAGAATTATTAGCCCCCCCTGTTTATTTTTTTCCCCAATTTTTGTTTAACAGAGAGCAGATTTCATCAACACATTTCTAAACATAATAGTTTTAATAACTCATCTCTAATAACTGATTTATTTTCTCTTTGTCATGATGACAGTAAATAATATTAGACTAGATATTCTTCAAGACACTTCTATACAGCTTAAAGTGACATTTAAAGGCTTCACTAGGGTAATTAGGGTAACTATGTAATTAGGCAGTTATTGTATAATGATGGTTTGTTCTGAAGACAGTCAGAAAAAGAATTAGCTTAAAGGGGCTAATAATATTGACCTTAAAATTGGTTGATAAAAAATTAAAAACTGCTTTTATTCAAGCCGAAATAAAACACAATAAGACTTTCTCCAGAAGAAAAAAATATTATCAGACATACTGTGAAAGTTCCTTGCTCTGTTAAACATCATTTGGGAAATAAAATCAATAAATTGGGGAAAATCAAGGGGGGGCTAATAATTCAACTCCATATAAAACTATAATTATAACTTCAACTATATACAGGGCTTGACGTTAAATTTTTTGATCAACAGCCTTGTGGCTAGTAGTTTTCCAACGTTACTAGCCACTCTCCATTATCACTAGCCACAATTTTGTTGGTTGGGAAAATATTTTTATATGCAGAAATATGACTTTGACATGCTAAAAATTACTTGATGTAGATTTTGTGTTTGTCCACATGCCTCCTCATGTATGAGCAAATGGGTCATGGTTTCATAGTGTATACTGCAAACAGTTTTTATTTCACATGACTTATCAGAACTCAAAATTAAGGATTTACCAAATTTATCTCTGACCACCAAGCAATAATTATTTTTAGCCACAAATTTTAAATGTGTCAAAATAAGCTGAATATATCTGTATACTATACTTTTTATTTATCAAAACATTTCTTAAAACAAAGAAAAACAATTGACTTTTAAAAATAATTATTGTCATGTATCAAACACATGCACAGTAATCTGTCCTGGCTAAAGGTTTCTCAGATCAGCAGTTAACTACACATACATGGAGAGTTAATCTCATATTAAAGCAATGTTGTTGTAAAAAATATTAATTAAACCATATTAACAAAAAGTAACCGTAGGCAAAAGAAGCCGGTGAGAAAACATACTGTGTGTGATAATGGAAGGACGATCACACGGTTAAGGCCAATTAATAATCTGCTCAAAGCGAAAGCAGCCGGTGCTGCTTACACAAAGACATATTTGGAGCTCTTGAAAGCAGCAAGACTGTGGGTGCATTAGCAAAACATTTTGTCTGGTCTATATGAAAGAGAACCGATCACAGTTGTGTTCCAGGCAAGGTTGCTTCAAGCAAGAAACAGGAGCGCGCACGCGTTTTTTAAACAGTCGCGCGCATCACATCTGATCATCCTCTTATTCGGTATTCACCTGCTTTCTATTGCTCGCGCGAATGCAATTATTTTTGTTAGTCGTGCTGTTTCTCGATTCTAAGATCACATTTGCACGCATATTGGGTCATCCTTGTAGTCGAACCCTGCTTTTAAGACAACCACAATTTAAAATTATTTTCAACCAGCCAAACTGGCTATTGGTAGTGTCTGTCTTACCCGCCAACGCTGAAATCTGCGGGTGTTAATGTTAAGCCTTGACTATATATATAAAATGAAAAGTTATATATATATATATATATATATATATATATATATATATATATATATATATATATATATATATATATATATATATATATATATATATATAGCTGAAGTCCAAATTATTAGCCCTCTTGTGATTTCCTTTTTCAAATATTTCCCAAATTATGTGTAACAGATTCAGGAATTTTTCACAGTTCCTATAATATTTTTTCTTTTGGAGAAAGTCTTGCTTGTTTTATTTTGGCTAGAATAGAAGCAGTTTTTGATTTTCTTTAAATTAATTTTTAGGTCAGTAAGATTGTCTGCAGAATAACCTTAAAATATGTTGAAAATAATCTGCTCTCCGTTGAACAATAATTGGGGAAAAAATATAAAAGAATGCAAATTTAACAGGAGAGCGAAAATTCTGCCTTCAGCTGTATACACACAATCATTAGCTCTCCTGTGAATTATTATTATTATTTTTTTTGCAAGTGTTGTTAACAGCAATGTTCAATTTCACAGTATTTCCTATAATGTATTTTTAGTTTAACTGGAATAAAAGGCATTTTATTATTTTTTAAATCAATTTTAAGGTCAATATTATTAGCCCCCTTAAGAAATATTTTGTTCGATTGTCTACAGAACAGACCACTGTTGTCCAATGACTTGCCTATTTAGCCTAATTATTCATTCATTCATTTTCTTGTCGGCTTTGTCACTTGCGGGGTCGCCACAGCGGAATGAACCGCCAACTTATCCAGCACGATTTTACGCAGCGGATGCCCTTCCAGCCGCAACCCATCTCTGGGAACTTCCACACACACATTCACACTCATACACTATGGACAATTTACCCAATTCACCTGTACTGCATGTCTTTTGGACTGTGGGGGAAACCGGAGCACCCGGAGGAAACCCACGCGAACCCAGGGAGAACATGCAAACTCCACACAGAAACGCCAACTGACCCAGCCCAGCCGAGGTTCGAACCTGCGACCCAGCGACGTTCTTGCTGTGAGGCAACAGCACTACCTACTGCGCCACTGGGTTGCCATATATATATATATATATATATATATATATATATATAAATATTATTAGCCCCCTTAAGAAATATTTTGTTCGATTGTCTACAGAACAGACCACTGTTGTCCAATGACTTGCCTATTTAGCTTAATTATTCATTCATTCATTTTCTTGTCGGCTTTGTCACTTGCGAGGTCGCCACAGTGGAATGAACCACCAACTTATCCAGCACGATTTTTACGCAGCGGATGCTCTTCCAGCCACAACCCATCTCTGGGAACTTCCACACACACACACATTCACACTCATACACTATGGACAATTTAGCTTACCCAATTCACCTGTACTGCATGTGTTTGGACTGTGGGGGAAACCGGAGCACCCGGAGGAAACCCACGCGAACGCAGGGAGAACATGCAAACTCCACACAGAAACGCCAACTGACCCAGCCCAGCTGAGGTTCGAACCTGCGACCCAGCGACGTTCTTGCTGCGAGGCAACAGCACTACCTACTGCGCCACTGCGTTGCCCCTTAGCCTAATTAGTTGAGCCTTTAAATTGCAAACTCTGTGAATGTGCAGGTTTCCCTCATCAGTGTGCAGTCTTTCATCACTCATTTCTGACAGTAAAGGGGGTATTTCATAACGCTAAAGTACCTGCAGAAGTGTAAAAGGTGTTTAGCAAGACAGCATTCATGAAAGTTAAAGCAGCAGATTCTTAGTGTGTGTGTGTCAGTAGTTTTTGTGGTGTAAAATGGTTTTATACACTGTGAAAACTCTTTGTTAATGAACAATTTCTGTATTTTAGTGTGTTTTGTGTTTATTTGCGGTGGTGAATTGCATTATGGGATGTTGATCTCTGCTCTGTCCACTTGTGATGTTGAAAATTCAACTCTACAGTTTAACAGAGTGACTTTTATTGACATTTTAGTTGTTTAGAAACCATTTAAGAGATAATGTCTAGAGAAATACGTCTGTAAAATAACAGAAAATGTGCTGCAGTTTATTACAAGGTTTCTTTAGCATAATATACAACAGCAACACACACAATATACACTTGTATACCGCCACAGCCATATCACCCTGCAGCCCAAGAGCGGTTACTCACTGAAGCTAAGCAGGGCTGAGCCTGGTCAGCACCTGGATGGGAGACCACATGGGAAAATCTAGGTTGCTGTTGGAAGTGGTGTTAGAGAGGCCAGCAGGGGGCGCTCAACCTGTGGTCTGTGTGAGTCCTAATGCCCCAGTAAAAGTGAAGGGGACACTACACTGTCTGTGGGCGCCGTCTTTCGGATGAGACGTTAAACCGAGGTCCTGACTCTCTGTGGTCATTAAAAATCCCATGACACTTCTGGTAAAGAGTAGGGGTGTAACCCCGGTGTCCTGGCCAAAGTCCCTCAATTAGCACTTACCCATCATGGCCTCCTAATCATCCCCATCCACCGAATTGGCTCTATCACTGTCTCTTCACTCCACTAATAGCTGGTGAGCGCACTGGCGCCGTTGTCCTGTGGCTGCCATCGCATCATCCAAGTGGATGCTGCACACTGGTGGTGGTGTGGAGAGACCCCCCTCATGATTGCTTTGGGTTTATGGCCATACACAATAAATGCGCTATATAAATACACATTACATTACATTACAATATAGCACTGTAGAATATCACACATGATAACAAAAGTCACTTTTTAGAAGTTTTTGAGGTTAAATGTTGTTGGAAGAAAGATCAAGCTCCCATAATGCAACTCAAAAGCAGAAATACTGTATATGTGTTACCTTAGCAATGAATCAGCAATGAGTTAATGCAAGTAGTTTATATGGTTCAAATACACTATACACAAAAAATGCTGAATACCTGTTTTGGGTCAGATATGGACAACCCAATGTTGGGTTATTTTTTAATTGCATTTTGATATTATATATCAAATATATAGGTTGAACCTAGAAACAATGTGGTTTTTCATCCAGGCCGTGATACACTGGACCACCTCTATATCCTCACCAGGGTGCTCGAGGGTTCATGGAACTATGCCCAACCAGTTTACATGTTTTGTGGACTTGGAGAAAACATTCGACCGTGTCCCTCGTGGCATTCTGTGGAGGGTGCTGTGGGAGTATGGGGTCAGAGGTGTTCTGTTAAGGGCCGTCTCGTCACTGTATGACCAGAGTAGGAGTCTGGTTCACATTGCCGGCAATAAGTCAGACTTGTTTCCAGTGCATGTTGGACTCCGGCAGGGCTGCCCCTTGTCACCAATTCTGTTCATAATTTTTATGGACAGAATTTCAAACCACAAAAAGGTGGTTTGCCATCTCCAGGTTGGAGGAAGGTCCTTAGCCCAGGTGGAGAAGTTCAAGTATCTTGGGGTTTTGTTCACGAGTGATGAAAGGATGGAGCGTGAGATTGACAGGCTGATCAGTGCAGCAGCAGCAGTAATGCGGTCGATACCCGTCTGTTGTGGTAAAGAAGGAGCTGAGCCTTTCGATCTCGATTTACCGTTCAATCTACATTCCTACTCTCACCTATGGTCATGAGCTTTGGGTCATGAGCCTAGGGAGGTGTTCCAGGCATGTTCCACAGGGAGGAGGCCGCAGGGAAAGACCCAGGACACACTGGAGGGACTATGGCTGTTTCTCAATATGTGTTCTTCAGCGGTCTTGCATCCTTGTGTTCTCGTGTAACGTCATCATCAGCTGCCAAAGTTCAGTTCCAATACCGCAAGAACAGAGGACGTGTGAAATTTCCCGGATGTGTTCTTGATATTGAGAACGCACCGATGCAGACTTGAGCACCGATCTCGCTCTAGAAGTCCCAGAAGTCATTGCGACTGGAGGTGGGAAGTGCAGCATTTTTTTTTAGATTTATTATTAAATAAATTAAACGGTGAATGTAAACATTACCATGGACATCTTAATAAAGAAATAAACTCATTAAGGGTGTTTGTTTGCTCAAATTCATATTAAAATCTGTTTTATTTATATTGTGCAACGTATATTTATAATGTTTTTATGCAGAGTATATCTTTTGAAAAGGGGAAAGACAATAAATCGTTGTATGAATGCTGTAATGTTTAAATGATTTTCCATTTAAAATGCGTGAAGGTCACGTGACCATCAGGAAGAACGCAGCATCTCATTTCTCACAGGACGTGTTCTCTGTTCTCGCGGTCTCCCGAGTTCGTTCTACCGAGGACACCTGGCAAGACCAGTCTGCACAAGAACGCAAGTCCGTTCTCTGCGTTCTTGTAATTGAGAAACTGCCTATGTCTCTCGGCTGGCCTGGGAACACCTCGGGATCCCCTCGGAGGAGCTGCAGGAAGTGTCTGTGGAGCGGGAAGTCTGGGGTTCTCTCTTAAGACTGCTGCCCCCACGACCAGTGTTGCCAGATGCAGCTGACTGATTCCAGACCAAAAACCCGCCGAAATGCAAAAACACCCACCCAACGACCTCTATTTCACAAAAAGTGTGTGTGTGTGTGTGTGTGTGTGAGGGGGGGGTGGATGGGAGGGTTTGTGGGGGGGTTGGACGGTCCCAATTCCAAATTGGGAGATCGCGGGCAGGTGGGTGTGCCTTTACAAAACCGCCCAAATATACACTACCTGCCAATGTCATTTTTTACCCACATAATCGGTAAAACCACCCAATCTGGCAACACTGCCTGCGACCCAGCCCCGGAAAAGTGGATGAAAATTAAATGAATGAATGAATGAATGAACGACATTAAATATTATTTACAGCTCTTTGTTAAAACAAATAAACAAATCCAGCATGTAATACTAACTATAGTAAACTGATACTTTAGTTTTTAGTGTATTGGAGACTATTTTGGTGTATTATATACAAAAAATGTTAGGACGTATTAACCCAACATTGGGTCAAATATGAACAAATCCAACAGATGGGTTAAAAAATTACATGTAAATTTTAAATTTAGCATTTTAGAGCAAAATGTTGGGTTAGATCTTCTATACTGAATAAATAGAAATAACCCAGCAGTTGGTTTCGTCTATATTTTATCCAAAATTTGTCACATTCGAACAATTTATTGTTGGGTTATTTTTATTGAAATTTTAATTTAATTTTTAGGGCGGTGCAGCGGGTAGCATGATCGCCTCACAGTAAGAAGGTCGCTGGTTTGAGTCCCAGCTGGGTCAGTTGGTGTTTCTGTGTGGAGTTTGCATGTTCTCCCCGTGTTGGCGTGGGTTTCCTCCGGGTGTTCCGGTTTCCACCACTTTCCAAACACATGCGCTATAGGGGAATTGAATAAGCTAAATTGGTTGTAGTGTGTGTGTGTGTGTGAATGCAAAAGTGTATGGGTGTTTCCCAGTGTGGGTTGTGGCTGGAAGGTCATCCACTGCATAAAACATATGGATAAGTTGGCAGTTTCTTCCGCTGTGGCAACCCCTGATTAATAAAGGGACGAAGCTGAAAAGAAAATGAGTGAGTGTAGTATAATAAATGCTGTGGAAAACCATGACATTGGGTCATTTGTTAATATTACTATTTTTGTATTCCCATTGCAACTACAGAATCACCACATCAGATTATTTAAAGTACTTTACTATAGTGTGGTTCAAAAATACTGCAGTATTTCCTAATGCTATACACTATAAAAAATGCTAGATTGTGTTAACCCAGTGTTGGGTCAAATACGAACAATCTAATGTTGGGTTATTTTTATTTAAATTTAAATTTCATTTTTATATTTTAAAAAACTACAACAATGGGTTAAATTCACCCAGCATTTTTTGTAGCAAAATGTTGGGTTATATTTTATCCTATAAATTGAATGAATACAACTAACCCAGCGGTTGGTTTTGTTTATATTTTATCCAAAATTTGACTAACATTTGTTTAGTGTAGTATAATACTGTATATGTAGTTGAAAACTACAGTATTGGGTAACTGTATTCTTGTGGTACTATTGCAACTACAGAATCACCACATCAGATTAATTCAGGTACTTTACTATAGTATGGTTCATATGAACAACCCAATGTTGGGTTAATTTTTTAAAGTTCAAACTAAATTACATTTTTAAAAAGCCAGGTGTTGGGTTTGTTCATATTTGACCCAATGTTGGGTTAACAGAAGCCAGCCTTTTGCCGTGTGCAGTATGTTGGATGAGTCGTTCTGGCCTTTGACTCCTCGTAATGGGAGTCCAGACTGTCTCCAGGTGATCAAAGATAAGGAACAGATCCCGGGTCAGCGGCGCCTTAAAAACTCTTCTAATTACAGATGCCAATTGCACACGTAATTAAAGATCTTTTGGCTGCTTTGAAGTTCTCAAGTGAGATGAAAGAAAGTCTCCGTCGCACGCAAATTGTCTCTTTAGAAGGTTTTAGTGGCCTGAACAAACTACTTTCATTTACCTTACATTGTAGCCTACTTTAATAATTAACATTATATAATCCACAATCTGAAAAGCTCATCCATAAACCTAATATTATGTGTTAGAAAACATCACAATACCTGAGTAACATGAAAGAAATGTATAGAATATTTATATACAATATGCATTTAATTCTGCACTATTATCTTTTTAAATAGTATAATTATGTATATACTACACACACACACACACACACACACACACACACACATATATATATATATATATATATACACACACACATTCTTAAAAATACAGTTCCTTTTCATACACACAAAATATTTTTTTATTTATTTATTTTAATAATTTTCACTTGTTTTTTTTGTTTGTTTCTTATTTATTTTTAAGGTTCTTTATATCATGAAAGAGCTTTTGTGAATGTCAAAGTAAAAAGCTAAGTATTGGACATTTGAGTATGTAGCATGAAAAAAAAATACTCATACTCACTGGCCACTTTATTAGGTACACCTTACCAGTATCGGGTTGGACCCCTTTTTGCCTTCAGAACTGCCTTAATCCTTTGTGGCAGAGATTCAACAAGGTACTGGAAATATTCCTCAGAGACTTTGCTCCATATTGACATGAAAGCATCACACAGTTGCTGCAGATTTGTCGTCTGCACATCCATGATGTCAATCTCCCGTTCCACCACATCCCAAAGGTGCTCTATTGGATTGAGCTCTGGTGACTGTGGAGGCCATTTGAGTACAGTGAACTCATCGTCATGTTCAGAAAACCAGTCTGAGATGATTGGCGCTTTATGACATGGTGCGTTATCCTGCTGGAAGTAGCCATCAGAAGATGGAGACACTGTGCTCATAAAGGGATGGACATGGTCAGCAACAATACTCAGGTAGGCTGTGGCGTTGACACGATGCTCAGTTGGTACTGATGGACCCAAAGTGTGCCAAGAAAATCTCCCCCACACCATTACACCACCACCACCAGCCTGAACCGCTGATACAAGGCAGGA
>LR812536.1:1592249-1602974 GCA_903798195.1 Danio kyathit
TTTACAATGCAAATCCTACTAGATCCACTTTATTTGGTAAACAAAGCAAGCCTTCTATATATCTACTAAAAGACAGAAACTATTACTTTACAAACTGCATTGTAAATAAATCAATAAATCAAATAAATCATCATATAAATATTTTCATATTAGCAAATATTATTACTGTAATCAATCTAAAAACGGAATAAATATACATTTACACAAGTAAATAAACAGAATCAATGACGAGCTAAAATTCTGTGGAAATCTGCAGAATTCTGCGCGAGCAGATTCCGTGTGGGCCTACTGATGAGCAAGGTGGCGCTGTTGGGAGTCGAATGATAATTACGCCATCATTAACCTGCAGGCTGCATTCTGCTCATGGGCTGCGAGAAAACAAATAAAAAGAGTGAAGCTGCCGTAAAATAATGAATAACAAGAGTGAAGCTATGGTGCTGAGAGTGCAGGCAGATAGGGACACCGGCACTCACCGCCAAAAAAAACAGAGCGGCCCAATGGGAATGCTCACGGTCCTCCTGATTGCAAGTGTTCACAAGACACTTCTCTTCATATAGCCTAAAAGTAAAGTAAAATTAAACACACAGTATGAACTCAGAGATTAATGTAGGTCAGATAAAATATCCTTCAAAACACTGAAAATTCATTAAGTTTTATTAATAAATTTAAATATAATTTAAATAAATGCATATATTTGAGTCACTAAAGCATGTATTACACTTACTAACATTACTGAAAAATTGACCCCCTTGATTATTCACTCATTCATTTTCTTTTCGGCTTAGTCCCTTTATTAATTGGGGTTGCCACAGCGGAATGAACCGCCAACTTATCTAGCATATGTTTTACGCAGTGGATGCCCTTCTAGCTGCAACCCATCACTGGGAAACATCCATACACACTCATTCACACATACAAGTTTATTTATAAACTAATTTCGAGAGGATCACATGCTCGTGATTGCTAGCGGCTGGACCCCCAATTCACAATGCACCAATCAGATGATCCCTAAGCTACTACAAATACCCTGGGTTACGTTTCACTGCTAGCTTTGCTTTGAAGAATACCCCCTTCCACCCCTACTTCTCCTCCTTCCTAGATAGGTGACACGGTGGCCCAGTGCTTAGCACTGTTGCCTCACAGCAAGAATGTCTATGGTTCCTGGCTTTACCAAACCAGCAGACGTTTCTGTGTGGAGTTTGCACATTCTCCCCGTGCTCATGTGGGTTTCCACCGGGTTCCTCCCACCGATCAAAAACATGCAACCTAAGTTATTGACTAATACAAATCAACACTATAGACTTGCTCCTACCTAGTACTTATCTTGTTAAAGAGAAATTACTATCTGCTCCTCAGTCACTATGACAGGGGAGTTCTCGAGATCTACCTAAGCTCAAACTCCCCTTTTGCCTTGCAATGGGAGGGAGCCCCGGGCTCGAGGATTTTATGAGCTCTGGGCTCTCTCCCGGGACAGCATGCCAGACAAGCTTTATAATCAATCATCAGCTAAGTGTGAACTCTTGATTGACAATTTAGTTCATCAATTCCCCTATAGCACATGTGTTTGGACTTGTGGGATAAACCGGAGCACCCGGAGTAAACCCACGCCAACACGGGGAGAACATGCAAACTCCACACAGAAACACCAACTGACCCAGCTGGGGCTCGAACCAGCGACCTTCTTGCTGTGAGGCGATCGTGCTACCCACTGCGCCACCATGCAGCCGAAACTGAAAATTCATTAAGTTTTATTAATAAATTTAAATATAATTTAAATAAATGCATATATTTGAGTTACGAAAGCATGCATTACACTTACAAACATTACTGAAAAATGTACCCCCCTGATTATCAGTGTATAATTCGCACCGCTGGCCGTGGCGACCTCAGAAATAGAGACTAAGCCGAAGGAAAATGAATGAATGAATAACAAACCTTTTTTTTTTCATTAGATTTTATTTAAATGTCTGTAGGAATTTTTATTTTCATGCAACAAATGTAGTTTTTCTTGTGTAAGTGCACTATATAAATCAGAGTGCTGATCTTTTTCAGTGTAGTGACTCAACAGAGTGTTATATAATAACAGCATGACCTCACTGGAGTATGATTGTGTCTCTGCTCTATAAATATGCAGTCATTAGCTCAGCACATAACTCTGAGCTCTGCTATTTACACAACAGTAGCGTGCCTGCAGTGATTGTTTTGATAAATGGTGTCCGTCCACCGTCCTCCACCCCGAGCTGACCCCTGGCACCGGCCCAGCAAACATTGTCTGCACGCGATCCTCAAAATCACCTCACATCACCTCATTCTCTCAGCCGGAGGAGTAAAACGCTTTATTTAATTGCTTTACATCTATGCAACATGGCTGTATTATTGATGATGAGCTGCGGTGGATCTGAAGTCAGAAATAAAGGCTTCAGGATCTGGGTTTCACAGCAGAGCACTTCATGTGAAAAACGCTTTATCTGTGGAGAATTTTACACCATAAAGACGCTTTAATTGTACAAATTGTTGCATCTTTTTCTTTTTTGTGTGCACATTTTTGACTTTTTATGACTGTCCTGTTTATTTGTGGTGGTGAAGTGCAGTATGGGATGTTGATCTCTGCTCGGTCCACTTTTGAGGTTGTAAATTCAACTCTACAATTTAACAAAAGTGACTTTTATTGACATTTTAGTAGTCAAAAAAAAAATCAGAGACAACATGGCGGCACATTGATCGGACATACCTATTCACCAGTGCTTAATTTCAGAATTGCGAGGTCCCGGAACAGATCAGGGTTGCGGATCCGGCATGTTACGAGGATGTAGAGGTGCCATGCACGAAAGTAGAAGGGGGACGGTGAGATGACGTGGCGTTGGATTGCGGAGGAGGTTGCGGACGAAAGTTAAGAGGGTTGGGGAGTCGCAGAAGAAAGTGAAAGTGAACAGTGGATGGCGGAGATGGGCGGTTGAGGAGGGAGATCAGTAAAATGAGGTACTGGATCAGATTTCAGAGGTGCCGGATTCGGCGTGTTCCAGCACAAATTAAGCCCTGTTATTCACGCTCCTACAGCATTCAAGAAATTCACTTTCAAACAGCCACAAACTGAACACAAATATAGCTAACAAACCACTGTACAACAAAGAAGAAACACGGAAATCAAGATGACGCCAATGTCGAGTCCACCATTAACCAAGCTAGCGCAACATACGAAGCAAAAGAAACCAACGCAAACATCGATAAAAACCAAGAGAGTACCAGTATAAATGCAATCGCAATTATGAGAGAAGACTTCTCAATCAAATTTACAAGGATTTTCTCAGCCATACAAGAGGTAAAACAAGAGGTCAAAGATTCTTCAAACAGATTAACCACGGCAGAACAGCGCATCACCGACACAGAAGATCGAATGTCCGTAGTGCAAAATACTGTAGCCAGTCTTCAGCAACAGGTGAAACTTCTGGGAGATCAGGAAAACTGAAGTCATCGCAATAACGTGCGTCTTAGGACGTACTCACACTATGATATCCGAATCGTGCCCTGGCCCGTTTCCCGGATCGTTTGAGAAGTGTGAGTGCTCTGAATCGGGCTCAGGCACGGTACACTTGGGCGGCCCTGGCCCGGTTGGAAGAGGTGGGCCAGAGCGTGGTTCACTTGGGCAGTGTGAGTGCAAGCGAGCCCGAGCCCGAAACTGAAAGCGAGACGTGACTTTTAAGGGACTGTTTGATATGAAAAATTTAATCATTCGTACTGTTCAATGAACGCAAACTGTCTTAGATTATTAAAGACGCAAATCCCTCACTGCATGTCAGCTGCACCTTCAGTAAACCTCCTAATTCCTGCAGCACGAGGACTGTTTATGAGCGTCAAAAGTGGCTGATCTGTTTGGCGGAATCTGCGAAATATTAGACTGTGTGTCAGCGCATACAACTCGACATAAACAATATAACTAAAGAAATCTCCACTGTGCTGAGCGAGAGCGCTTCTTTTCCTAAACTGAACAGCGCGTCATCGATGACGAAAGCGTGCCCAGGCCCGAATGTAATGTGAGTGCGGGCCGTCGGGGGAGACGGGAGGGGGGACAAGCATGCTTTGGCCCAGTTCAACGCAACTGTACATAGTGTGAGTACGCCCTTACTGGTCTACCAGAGGGGGTGGAGAGCACAGACGCGACGGGATTTCTTGAAAGATGGCTACCTGAAGTACTGGGACAGAGCTCTTTTTCCAGCCCGATAATTATTGAGCTCACCGCCTACAGGATTGTCGAGACCAAAATACTCCTAGAACACTCATCGCGCATTTCTTGAATTCGAAGGATAAAGACAAAGTGTTGCAGAGTGTACGGGCTAAAGGCAAGGTAACATACGATGAGCATGAAGTTACGTTTTTTCAAGATAGCGCGAAAGAAAGACATCTGAAGAGGCAAAAATACTACGAAGTGAAGCAACAGCTTGAAGACATGGACATTCGAAATGGAACAGTCTTTCCTGTGAAGTTACGAGTCACTCTCGCAGGACGCGACCGCACATTTGAGAGCCCAGCTGAGGTGAATAAAAATACATCTGTAACCTAAAAAGGAAGCTCTGTCACGAAAACAAATTCCTTGTATGTGTGAATATACCTGGCAATAAAGCTCTTTCTGATTCTGACAGATGCAAGTTGTTAATATTCCAGTCAAGACGATCGAATACAGAAGAAAACAAATGTTTGAAAGTGACTGATTGACCTTGAGATGTGACTAACAGGACAGGATACAGTTATGGTCAGTGGCTTTTTATTAGTTCAGTTTTTTTTACCAGTCATTTCGAATACAGATTAAGATACATAACAGAAAATGTACTGGCAGTTTATTACAAGGTTTTTATAATGTATATAATGTATAATATACAACACCAACCCAGACAATGGGCTCTATTTTAACAATCTAAGTGCAAAGTCTAAAGCTCATGGCACAAAAGCATTTAGGGTGTGTCTAAATCCACTTTTGCTATTTTAAGGATGGAATAACACACTCTGCACCACGACACATGATCTAACAGGGTTGTGCTTGTTCTTTTAATGAGTTCTGGGTGTGTTTTGAGCATAACCTGCATTAAACCAATCAGAGTCTCATCTCTCATTCCCTTTAAGAGTCAGTTGCGTCGCGCCATAATTAATTGGAGCAAAAGCTCAAACACACTGCCTCCTTGTGTGACAACATGGGAAAATCAACAAGCCAGAATCAACAAAAAAAGGCAGATTACAATTTGCTAAATTACACTGGGAAAAAGACTAATGTTTGGAGACATGTCCTGTGGTCTGATGGAGCTAAGATTGAACTGTTTGGCCATAATGACCAGTGTTACATTTGGAGGACAAAGGGGAAAGCTTACAAGCCTAGAAACACCATCCCAACTGTGAAGTATGGGGGCGGCAGCATCATGTTGTGGGGCTGTTTTGCTGCAGGAGGGACTGGTCCACTTCACAGCATAGATGGCATCATGAAGAAAGATCATTATGTAGAAATACTGAAGCAACATCTCTGACATCAGCCAGGAAATTAAAACTTGGCCACAAATGGGTCTTCCAAACAGACCATAACCCTAAGCATACTGCCAAAATAGTTCAAATGTGCTTTAAGGACAACAGAGTGAATGTTTTGGAGTGGCCATCACAAAGCCCTGAGCTCAACCCTATAGAAAATTTGTGGGCAGAGTTGAAAAAGCTTGTGCGAGCAAGACAGCCTACAAATCTGACTCAGTTACACCAATTCTGTCAGGAGGAATGGGCCAAAATTCCTGCAAACTATTGTGAGAAGCTTGTGGAAGGAGACCCAAAACATTTGACCAAAGTTATACAGTTTAAAAGCAAAGCTAAAAAAAATACCAAGGAAATGTGTGTAAACTTCTGACTGTCTAGAAATTAACAAACAATTCTCTCATTATTCTGGCATTTAGCAAATGTAAATGATTTAGGTAATCCTAACAGACCTAAAACAGTAAACGTTTAGTGTGATTTACCATCAGACATCTTTTTAAAAAATGGATATGTTCCTTTTTTAGAGTAAAAACGGTCAATTTTATATACGTCACATATATTTAAAACCTATATGTAAACATATATGTTTACAGGGTCTAAATCACAACATACGCCTTATTGCGCCAGGTGTATGATAGAGCCCAATATATCACATTAATCTATTAAAAATGTTCATAAAAGTCACTTTTTTTTTTTTTTTATCTTTTTAAGGTTAAAAAGTTGTTGGACTTTCATAATGCAATCCAAAGCATAAATAAAAAATAAAAACATGCATCACAAAATACGGAAAACTGCTAATTTACTGCTATTTTTTACAGTGTGGGTGTGTGCATGTGAATGCGTGCGTGCATGTGTGTTGTTTGTGAGTTGCGTGTGAAGCAGTATCAGCTCTGCTTTCTCTTCAGCAATGCTCGTGTTTTGTCTGAGTCAGCATTAGCCGTGCTGTGTGTGCGTGTGTGTGTATGATTGATGGCTGATTCGGGCTTCCGCACGCAACTATTGTTGTCCTCCGAGACCCGCGAACGGAAAGTGATACAATTGGTCTCCAGCGGGCAGCAGGAGTGTGTTTGATCCTGCATTCTCACGCTCACGCTGGGCATTCAGATGCAGAGCAAATCACGACACACACACACAGCATGAATGAACTGTAATGATCCCGCGCTTCTTCATTCATACTAGAGCTGATTCATCAAACATCCCGCTGAGATTCAGAACACCACTAGACCAATACAGAAGCGCGCGCACGAACGAGTACTACATGCATGCATAATAAATAATCAATAATCAACAAATACAAATAATAAAAATTACAGACAGAAATAAAGAAATGGATGCATGAATGAGTACTATTGATTATTGAGTATTTATTAATGCATGCACGGATGAGTATGCATGCATTAAATAAACAATAATCAATAAATAGACAGAAATCCAGAAATTCATGCATTCATAAATAAACAATTAAATACAGACAGCTATACATAAATGCATGCAAAAAAGAGCACTATGTCCATGCATTAATAAATAATCAATAAATAGACAGAATTACAGAAATGCATACACAAATGACTATTGATTATTGATTATTAATTAATGCATGCATGAATGAGTACTACATGCATGCATTAATAAATAATACAGACAGCATTGCAGACGTAAATGAGTTCTACTTGCATGCATTAATAAATTATTATTAATTAGTACTAATGATTATTGATTATTTATTATTGCATGCATGAACGACTATTACTGTATATGCATGCATTAATAAATAATCAATAATTTGTGCATGCATTTCTGTATTCCTGTCTGTTTGTATTTATTATTTGCATTTATTGATTAATGATTATTTATTAATGCATGCATGTACAGTAATAGTCATTCATGCATGCATTAATAAATAACCAATAAATATACACAGAATTACAGAAATGCATACACAAATGACTACTATTGATTATTAATTAATCCATGCATGAATGAGTTTTACATGCATCCATTAATAAATTATCATTTATTAGTACTACTGATTATTAATCATTTATTAATGCATGGATGAATGACTATTACTGTACATGCATGCATTAATAAACAATCAATCATTAAAAAATAATATATACAAATAAATAAATACAATAAATAATATTATAATAAATAATATAAACAATATATTATATAAATAATAATAAATACAATCAGACAGGAATACAGAAATGCTTGATTATTGATTATTTATTAATGCATGCATGAATGAGTCTACATGCATGCATTAATAAATAATACAGACAGAAATGCAGGCGTATATGAGTTCTACATGCATGCATTATTAAATTACCATTGATTAGTACTATTGATTATTGGTTATTTATTAATGCATCCATGAATGACTAATACTGTACATGTATGCATTAATAAATAATCAATCATCAATAAATACAAATAATAAATAAACAGACAGGACTACAGAAATGCATGCACACATTATTGATTATTTATCAATGCATGCATGAATGAGTACTACATGCATTCATTATTAATACAGACAGAATAAAGGCGTAAATGAGTTGTACATGCATGCATTAATAGATTACCATTGATTGGTACTATTGATTATTGGTTATTAATAAATAATCAATAACTAGAAATGCATGCACAAATGAGTACTACAGGCATGCATTTATAAATGAGCAATAATCAATAAATAAAAATAATAAATATTACAGACAGAAATAAAGTAATGCATGCATGCATGAGTACTATTGACTAATACTTATTAATGCATGCATGAATGAGTACTATATGCATGCATCATATAAACAAAACTCAATATATAGACAGAAATCCAGCAATTAATGCATTAATAATTATAGGTAATAAATAAATACAGACACAATTATAGAAGTGATTGCACAAATGAGTACTATTGATTATTGATTATTTATTAATGCGTGCATGAATGAGTACTACATGCATGCATTAATAAATAATACAGACAGAAATGTAGACGTAATTAAGTACATGCATGCATTAATAATTTATTATTAATTAACACTATTGATTATTGATTATTTATTAATGCATGCATGAATGAGTATGCATGCATTTATTAAACAATAATCAATAAATAAACAGAAATCCAGCATTTCATGCATTCATAAATAACAGATAATCAATAAATACAGACACAATTAGAGAAGAGATTGCACAAATGAGTACTTTTAATTATTGATTATTTATTAATGCATGCATGAATGAGTACTACATGCATATATAAATAATACAGACAGAAATGCAGGCGTAAATGACTACTATATGCAGGCATTAATAAATTATTATTGATTAGTAATATTGATTATTGATTATTTATTAATGAATGCATGAATGACTACTATATGCATGCATTAATAAATTTTGATTAATTAGTAATGTTGATTATTGATTATTTATTAATGAATGCATGAATGACTACTATATGCAGGCATTAATAAATTATTATTGATTAGTAATATTGATTATTGATTATTTATTAATGAATGCATGAATGACTACTATATGCATGCATTAATAAATTATGATTAATTAGTAATGTTGATTATTGATTATTTATTAATGAATGCATGAATGACTACTATATGCAGGCATTAATAAATTATTGATTAGTACTATTGATTATTGATTATGTATTAATGCATTCATGAATGACTACTATATGCATGCATTAATTATTATAGGTTAGTACTACTGATAATTTATTATTTATTAATGAATGCATGAATGACTACTATATGCATGCATTATTAAAATTGTTATTGATTAGAACTATTGATTATTGATTGTTTATTAAAGCATGCATGAATGACTACTATATGCATGCATTATTAAAATTATTATTGATTAGTACTACTGATTATTGATTATTTATTAATGCATGCATGAATAACTATATGCATGCATTAATTATTATTACTTAGTACTATTGATTATTGATTATAAATGCATGCATGAATAACTACTATATGCATGCATTCATTATTATTAATTAGTACTATTAATTATTGATTATTTATTAATGCATGCATGAATGACTGATATGTACATGCAATAATAAATAATCAAATAATGATGCATGCACAAATGATATTCATTAATAATATGCATGTCATGAGCACTATATGCATGAATAAATATATGCATGAATAACATGCAGGGATAATGACCAGACAGAATAAGCGGAAATAGTTTGCTATTTCTGACGAATCTAAATCTTCATTCTGTACATAACTTAAATCCTGATAACATCACAGAAGCAATCTTGACTAAAATCTAACTCAGTGAGAGTGTGTGTGTGTGAGAGAGAGAGTGTGCTGATGTGTATATACAGTACAGTATAAGTGTATATGTGGGAGTATGTGTGAACGTGTCTGAATTGTGTATGTCTGTATGTGAGTGAATGTGTGTCTGTGTGTGCATGTCAGTGCATCTGTGTGACATTATTACTGTAATGTAACGTTCAAAACCAATAAACATTCATTTTGCAATTGTTTCTCCAATGTATAAAGCCCTCAGACAGTAAAAATATTCATGCATGGTCAATTTTTTTAACACATCCCTGGCGACTTGCAGACCCCACTCCTACGTATGCATGATTTGCCAGGAAACACATAAAATCTGTTAATTGGGCCGTTTCAGGCAGGAAATATTTCCAGCGCATTGTTTGTGTGTTTATTGTCCTGACTCGCATGCACACACGCTGATTGATAAACGATGAATGATTGTATTAACTTTTATATGTTTCCTCTTGTGCTCCTGCAGGTTCACACATGCCACGCTCAGATGTTTGCTTGCATAATTATAATTCCCTTAGGATGGTTACAAGCTCACAGCAAGAATAAATAAGTCAGCACAAATCCTAGATAAACTGTTTATATTTGTCCTGCCAATTCGTCTCATGTAGATCAGCCTTGTCCTCAAGTTCTGTTGCAAGAAATAACACATCTGAAGCATTTTATTTGTGAACACAACTAACTACTACTTTGACTTTATTACAAGCAAACCCTGTGTTTTATTCCTGGAATGGTACTTTATGGTTAATTCTATTTTCATACTAAATTTCACATCTTAGTGTTTCTTACACTTTAAGTATTTGTATATATACACTACCTGACAAATGTCTTGTAGTGGATCTCAGTTGTAAGAGCAATGAATAATAACTTGACTTCCAGT
>LR812536.1:1705748-1710748 GCA_903798195.1 Danio kyathit
TCAGTCAAGTTTGGTAAAGGAGAAATCATGGTTTGGGGTTACATTCAGTATGAGGGTGTGCGAGAGATCTGCACATTTGTTCAAGACATTTGTGCTGCCATTACATTACAAACCACAGGAGAGGGCAAATTCTTCAGCAGGATAGCGCTCCTCATACTTCAGCCTCCACATCAAAGCTCCTGAAAGCAAAAAAGCTCAAGGGGCTTATTAAGCAATATTAGTTTTGGATTGTCTCCTGAACAAACCACTGTTATACAATGACTTGCCTAATTACCCTAACTTTACCCTAATTAACCTAGTTAAGCCTTTAAATGTCACTTTAAGCTGAATACTAGTGTCTAGAAGAACATCTAGTCTAGTATTATGTGCTGTCATCATGACAAAGAGAACGTTATTAGAAATGAGTTATTAAAACTATTATGATTAGAAATGGGTTGAAAAAAAATCTCTTTGTTAAACAGAAATTGGGGAAAAATATATACGGGGGGGGGCTAATAATTTTGACTTCAACTGTATGTTCAATTAGTATGTTCAAACTAAATACTTATGCGCATGCTGGACTTTACTCATTCATTTTCCTTCAGGTTAGTCCCTTTATTAATCCGGGGTCGCCACAGCGGAATGAACCGCCAACTTATCCAGCATATGTTTTACACAGCGGATGCCCTTCCAGCTGGAACCCAGTACTGGGAAACACCCATACACACTCATTCCCATACACACTCATACACTACGGTCAATTTAGTTCATCAATTCCCCTATAGCGCATGTGTTTGGACTTTGGGGTAAACCGGAGCACCCGGAGGAAACCCACACCAACACGTGGAGAACATGCAAACTCCACACAGAAACGCCAACTGACCTAGCTGAGGCTCAAACCAGCGACCTTCTTTTTTTTTGACAGGACAGTATGTTGGTAGGAAGTGATGTGGGAGAGAGAGGGGGTAGGATTGGGAAAGGTCCTCGAGCTTGGATTTGAACTCGGGGTGCCTGGAGCGCTGCCGCACCATATGCCGGCGCACTGGGCTATCGCGCAGATGAACCAGCGCTCTTCTTGCTGTGAGGTCACAGTGCTAACCACTGAGCCACCGTGTCGCCCGGACTTTATTCATTCATTCATTTTTTTTTCGGCTTAGTCCCTTTATTCTTCAGGGGTCACCACAGCGGAATGAACCGCCAACTTATCCAGCATATGTTTTACGCAGCGGATGCCCTTCCAGCCGCAACCCAGTACTGGGAAACACCCACACTCACTTTATTCAATAAATGTTTTTATATTGTGGTTTTTGCGCATTTGTCTTATCAGATTAAGAGTTGATCTTACTCATTGTGTGCCATGAGCTGGTTAAACTTTTAATCTGATAAGAAAAACTATACCACAGTAATAAATAAACCACAATGCAAACACATTTAGTGAATAAACTCCAGTATGCACATTAAAAGTGATCGTTTCTGCCAGATGATTTGACTGACATAAATGTGTGTGTGAGGGTCTTTGCTTCATTAATGTTGATCTGCAGCTCTCCATGTTTCCAGCTTTCCATTGTTGCAGATCTGAAATGTTGCTGAGCTGATTGTAAAAGGCCTCCGTCAGTCCGTCATCACACTGCTTCAGTATTATTCTTCTTCTATTATTATTCCCTCCAGAACTGTCTTGAGCATCTGTCTGTCCGCATTCATTACGTTTCATCTTTGATGAGGCGCAGCTCATTTATTGGAGGAGAACAAACACCACAGTGGAGAATCCCAACAGTGCAGCAAACTCCACTTCTCTCAGTGATATTTGGCTCTAGTTTAATTATTTTGTTCTCTCTTGTTTTTCATAGGATTAAAACACTGCTGTATTCACTAAAGTTTTATGCAATAATCCAGTTTTGGGCATAAATATAATATATCCTATAGTATATCCTTATAGATATATCCTAATATAATCTTTGGATGAAAACACAGCTAATGGCTTCATATTTACAACATTATTCAAATTTTATTTTGTGTTTAACAGGATAAAGGAACTCTTATGGGTTTGCAACCACCATAAATAATTTGATTTTAGGTGGCTCAGTGGTTAGCACTGTCGCCTCACAGCAAGTAGGTTGCTGGTTTGAATCCCAGCTGGGTCAGTTGGTGTTTTCTGTGTGGAGTTTGCATGTTCTCTCCGTGTTGGTGTGGGTTTCTTCCGGGTGCTCCCGTTTCCCCCACAGTCCAAACACATGCACTAGAACACATCGCAACATTTCAGAACACCCAAACAACCCCACACAAATCATCATAGCAGCCACAAAGAACACCTTCACAACCATTCATCACACCCTACCAGTATACAGTGTACACAGCCTAGCAACTGAACACATAGAAACCAGACAGAACCCATGGCCACCACAGAGAAACCTTTACCAACTCACTAGCAACACCCGAGCAACCTCATAGAACACACAGAAACCAATCAGAACACCTTAGGAACCGTGCAAAACACTGTGGCAACCACTAAGCAACAGCTGGTAAACTACACAGAACACATAGAACCACACAGAACCCCTCAGCAGCACTATACAACTACACATAGTGACAGAACCCATAGAACCTACATAAACGCCTTAGCAACACTCTAGCAACCTCATAGAAAACCATAGATACTTACACTAGATGTTGCATACACTGTTGTTGTCTATTGGAAGGAATGCGTCAATTGAGCCGCCGTTTTAGTACAGGGTAGCGCTCCTTTGAAATTAAGGTGAGACCAAGGTGCAGTGGAGTACTGACCATCCAGAGCCAGAGATATGCACATATATCTGTGATCGGGAGTTTTCCCGGTGGATTTTACATCAGTTTTCTACATTGATGGATCAGTGACCACTAGAGATGCGCGGATCAGCTCAAATGTCACCCGAATCCGCTCCTTCATTCTAATCATCCACCCGCCACCCGCCCGCACATATTAATTTATCTGATATATATATCCGCACCCGATCGCCACTTTAATAATTCTAAATCTTTGTTTTAAGCATGATGATAGGTGTTACTTTCTCCGCAATGTCCGGCGGCAGAGTAACAGCTCGTTAATTCATGCTCGAGCAAATGATGAGACGGACAAAAGTACTCGATGCATGCCCTTCTTTTACTTATTTCAGAGTTTTCAGGTTCACAGTGCAAAACAGCTCCCGGGTGGAATTACTGAAGTAAACATAAAACAAAACCGGATAAAACTTTCTCCCTCTAATTCACCGCACGCACAGCACACAGCGAGAGCTCACATCACACAGCATGCGTGTCGAACTACACTACCCACAATGCCCCTCGCTATGGACTACAACTCCCGTAAAAGCAGTCCTAAAGCGGCCACACTATTTCTCCTCTCCTGCAACTTAGGTCACAGTGGATCGTTCGTTATTAACAGCAGATTCAGCTTTTACATATACAGGAAAAAGAGAACCAAAACGGCGTCCCTTCAGCCTAAACAGCAGCTATGTTGTGTGTACTTGGCGCTTTTCTTAACACTGTGCAAAAACAGAACAGCATCTACTGTGCCTGGATTCGGGCGATTCCGCCTCGCCTCCAAAACACGGCTGGCTGCACCTAAATGAGCGTTCGCGCGAACCGCTTGTTGCAGGAATGCACAAGCTTCTTCTTGCAAGGCGCTGCAGTCGTGTAAATAAGCGATCTTGTTTCTCCCAGAACGATAGCAGATTTCCCTCTGATGACTCCTCTCACTGAAGTTAGCACAGTACTCTTGCACTTCATCCATTATTTTGGGCGTCTCTCGTCTTCACATTCTGCGAAGTCCACTCTCTGCTTTTTTGCTGCTCAACTGCTATGACCCGCTACATCCACCCGAGACCCCACCGCAATTAATCATAATGTATTTTTTTATTACCCGACCCGCGGATTATCCACAGCGCCCGCGGATTTAACCGCCATCCGCGCATCACTAGTGACCACACAGGCATTGCTGATAAAGAGTGTGTGTTTGTGTGCATGGAAATGTATTATCCTCCCTCCCTGTTAAATTTGGTCTAATCTGTGTCCTGAAACACACCCCCTCTCCTGCTTTCACTTCCAGAGGGAGCAATTCGTTCGTGAATGAATCTCTGTTATGAACCACTCGTTCTCTTAGCCGACAATAATACAAGTTTCTGACACCGCAGCATCTTGTTGTCATATTTAATTTGCATTATTTGCTTATTTTATTCAACCAAACCAGCATAAACCTAGAATTAAGTATGAGTCTGTGTTACTTTGCCTTATGATCAGTGCAGTGTGTGAGTGTATTATCATCAATATCGTTACTTGTTCAGCACAAAAGTTCGTAACATATACAAACATAAATTAAATCTCACCTATGGAATGTTCTGCATTTGTGCTTTGTTTTCTGTGTTTGCTCGTTACTACACCCGTACACATTGCTAAAGTCCTGCATTATCACACTGGGTTAAGTCTTGACTAGTGCTGTTGAATGACTTCTGTCCTGGGAGCACTGTACAAATGTGGAGGTGCTATTGACACATGCTCAGAATCCGTATGCGATATCTAGTGTATATATCTATGATAGAACACACAGCAGCAACCAAAAAGAACACCCTAGCAGCCCCCCACCCCCCCAAAAAAAACTTGAAACTACACAGAACACATAAACCACACAGAACATAAATAAAATCTAAAAGAAAAAGCAGGGGGGCGAATAACTCTGACTTCAGCTGTCTGTAATGCTGTTAAAGAGTGCACCTGAGGTCCTTGAGATCAGCATGAAATGAATGTGTGTCAATAGCAGGTTTTTATTGTGCAGTCGTCTGTCAGCGGCTCATCAGACTCGAGCTGATAGAAATGTGCCGTCAGCTCCATCATCCCGTCACTCAAACTCCAACTGCTGATTCCACTTTGACTCGCTTCCAGCCTGTAATGAAGCCACAGAGAAACTGCCAACAACACTGCGCTTTAATTACACACAGAGGAGAGGAGAAGAGACGTGAAGAGCTGGCCGCTGTGCTACTGTTCTGCTCCAGGCC